>OY748297.1:8010047-8114437 GCA_963556515.1 Nudaria mundana
GAAGATCACCCGTTGATCGTTTTGGCCTGAAGCCGTATTGCCGATCATTTATTAGCGAGTGATCTTCGAGATATCGCATGAGCTGCTTGTTGATGATCAGCTCAAATATCTTGCAGATGACTGAGGTGACAGCTATGGGTCGACAGTTGCCTGGATCAGAACGATCGCCTTTCTTGGGGATCGGTTGTACGTTCGCCTCCTTCCAGACCTCCGGCACGATTCCTGTGGAGTAAGACAGGCGGTACAGACAAGTTATTACCGGAGACAACTCAGCTGCCCATATCCGTAGTACAGTCAGCTTCAGAGAAAAGGAACCCCCCTTGATAATGACATGAAAGCATTAAAGTTTTTTGAATCATTGTGTATATGGCATGTTGATCTAGTGGTTATGACCGCTGCTTTGTGGACACCTCGGACAACCGAGGTTCAAATCCTCGGACACAAGTTCTTTTTTTATTCATATAATTATTTTTTTTATTTTCCTAAGCACTTTTTGTTAATTAATATTTAAGGAATCAAATTTTATAGAAGGTATGAGGTTTGTAAGAAAAGATAGGCTTATTGCATAAACAATATTAATTTATTTCTCGAATTACATTTCTAGGTTTTTTTCCTTCCTCTTTCCATTCCTGGTTGAGTATACAGTTTTTCTATCTGAGTTAAGTTGGGGTTACTTATTTATAAATTTTACCTGACCTAAATTTATTGACAAAATACAATACCCTAAGTGAAGTATAAAATGTTTACTTAATATTAGATAATTCTAGAAACATAACTACAATATTTATTTACTTATTTATTTAAAGTTGCAAACATTAATTTTTTACACTCTGTATAATCTTGAATATAAAAGAATGGTTGAAAAATGAAATGTTTTTTGTTCCTGTGAATCACAAAGAAAGAACCAACATGCTAAACTATAACAGTATAGCAGTATACATCTTCCTCTTTGATCACATTTTCTGATAAGTAGGTAACCCTTTTAACACAACATTAGAAAAATATGTGAGGTCAGATGGTGCATCGTTAACACATTAGAAGATTACTAAACTTGTAAACAAAAACTTGTAATGGGATTAGGTTTTAATAATACAATATTATTAATATGAATGTTAGGACACTTTATACACAGCGTCATCTAGCCTAAAATAAGCACCTTAATGTGATATGGATACTAGACAACGGATATAATACTTATTTTAAATTTTTTTTTTAGATTAATTACACCCAGACACATAACAAATAATCGTGTTCAGCACACAAAGATTTGTCCTGGGTAAGAATCGATAAACTGCATTAATAACGGAGAGGATGGCCCTCACTGTCTATCACTTCTTGAAGACGACTTTTCATCCCCAACACCATATTAAAACATGTGGCACTATTTCGCATTAGTTCCCCAGTTCTGTTTACCTTTTCATCCAATTTTTTTTTTGACTTTATTTCACTTGAGTCCCAGTTTAAAACCATCTGACCCCATAAGTTTTCTATAGGGTTAAGATCCGGGCTTTTAGCCGGCCACTCAAACACCCTTATATCTTCTTGTGCATTTAGCCAGTCTTGCACAATTCGGGACCGATGCACTGAAGAGTTATCCTGAACCAGGTAAATTTGTCCTTCTGGATATGCGACCCGCACTGAAGGCAGCATTACGTCATTCAACACTTCAAGGTATCGCTCACATGCGGCCACCTATTTCCACTAGCTCGCCTGGGCCCATTGAAGACATCCATCCCCAGTAACCTAAAGTAATAAACCTTTTCAAATCTGTTGCAATATGTAAATCAATGTCAGCAGCAATAATAATTAGAAATATATAATATATATATATATATATATATATATATATATATATATATATATATATATATATATTATATTTCTATCTGACTTTCTATCATCCCTATCTGACTTGAAGCATTTTTCGTCGGTAAATATAACAATTTCGTTTTCCCAGTCGAAATTTAAATAACGAGTAGCAAAATTTACTCGGTTGGTGCGATGATCGTCAGTAAGTTGAATCTTTCTGGCTGGCGTTCTCATTTTATATCACCCGTCGCTTGATACCTTCGAATCCATCTACGCACTGTATTTCTCTGAAATGAAAATGATAATAAATAAAAGAAATTCCAAAAAAAGAACTTGTAAATGAAAATGTAACATGATTAAGCAATAAATAGGTATATAATATATTTTTATCGTAACTCTTACCGTTATGCCCATATCTCGTGCTATTTTCTTTATGCTTTGTTCTTGCTCCCAGAGCATCAATCGAACCATACTTTCAATTTACTCAAAAAACTGATCAAAAACTTAATAAATTGAATAATATTACGAGGAGGATTAACACCAATGCAAATTACCACGAATTATAAAGTTACCTTCAATCACAGTTTAGTAAATAAGGCAAAGAAGTATTCTAATTGCAACCTTATCGCGCTGTCACAGATATTATAATACTATAGCCGCAGCTCATACAGCAGATAAGTTTTTGAAGTTTTTGAAGTAAAACATGACGGTAGTGCAACAAGCTGTATCAAGCGTAATCTATTGAACTAAACGAGAAATCTATACTAATTTCAACCTTATCTTTTAGTTTATTGAGCCGTTATTATTATCACATATGGTGGAAGTTGAAATTTAAACCTTAAGGTCTAGAAAATTACACCGTAATCAACTTTGTTTGATAAAAGGAGTAATGCTATTCATATTTTCGCCATTATTATCAAGTGCGTATTATAAGGCACGGCCTAGGTGATCGGCTGGCGCTGGAGATGCGAGTTCGTATCCTCAAACAGCACATAAATTAATGTGGTATTTTTTTGTGAGTAAATTGTATCTTGGTATACAATTGAGCCGAAAGACGAAAAATATCAGAAAATTACAAATTAATATGAAGCAGCTCAGCGAACGATCGCATCATGTGACGTCATTCGTGAGTCATGTGACGCGGCGATATTCAGTATCTTAAGTAAACATTTTATACTTTACTTAGGGTATTGTATTTTATCAATAAATTTAGGTCAGGTAAAATTTAAAAATAAGTAACCCCAATTGATGGAACCCTTCCCTTAAAATTTGATTCCTTAAATATTAATTAACAAAAAGTGCTTAAGAAAATAAAAAAATAATTATATGAATAAAAAAAGAACTTGTGTCTGAGGATTTGAACCTCGGTTGTCCGAGGTGTCCACAAAGCAGCGGTCATAACCACTAGACCAACATGCCATATACACAATGATTCAAAAAACTTTAATGCTTTCATGTCATTATCAAGGGGGGTTCCTTTTCTCTGAAGCTGACTGTACCACCGCCGGAATGCCGTCAGGGCCACTGGCTTTCCGCGTGTCGAATGATCGCAGCACTGCCCGTACATCGCATTGCCTGAGTACAATGTCAGGCATAGTGTGGCCACAGTTGGCGATGGCTGGGGCTGCAGGCCACCGTCGTCGACCCAGGAATTAGCCGCAAAAGAGGTCTGCGAGCATATCCGCTTTCTCTTGGGCTTTGTAAGCCAGTGTTCCATCTGGGTAACGCAGCGGTGGCAGCGAGGGCTGACAAAAGTTAGATAGCACGGCTTTGGCCAGTTGCCAGTATCCACGGCTGCCTGTGGGATGGGAAGTGAGCTCCTGACCAAGCCGCGCGACGCTCTGGGCATCCACTCTCTTAAAGGCCCTCTTGCTGGATTTTGTGGCCCGGTTGTACGCCGCTTTGGTCGCGCACAGCCCGGCCCTGATCCAGACGCGATATGCCGACTGTTTTTGTCGAACAGCTTTGGCACAATCTCGCCCGAACCAGGGACGGGTTCTGCGGATACTGGCGACATCTGTGAAAGAGATGTAATATTCCAGCGCTATCCGAAGGAGCCTTTCCTACAAAGCAGCGCTAGCTCCAGGTGACGGACGCATAATAATCACGTAGACCGTCCCAATCCGCTGACGAGTAGTGCCATGCTTACGGGCGTCTCCTTTAGACATCTGACACCACCGTGCAGCGCCCGGCTCCCCTCATATCGGGAAACCATGAGTTTAAGACTCTAACACTATACAGATGAAAACGAAAGCAACATCTACGCTAGATGACAGGCCAGGCCTACTTGTAACCTATATGAATGTCAGTCAATAAACCTACAGGTGGACAGGAAATGAAGACATATTCAAGCTTTTACCTATTTTTTCCAATAGATCTCGCGACGATCTTTTAAAATATGCAATCCTCATAGACTTCAGCTATCATGGACTTCATCTACTTTTAAACTTCCCCAGATAGGGGAAATACCGAGTCTGTGAATAGATATCGCAGAATTAATTGACGATTAAATTATTTTTAACTAACATTGTCGTTTCTGTGAAATTATTAAATCTATTACACAAGGCAGTATGTATATAAAATCGTTTATCTAGGACTTGATTAAAAGTTTTGTTTTCATAGTTGGATTTGAATATAGATATTAAAACAAATCTGTAGTTCATAAAATAAATAATCTATACCCTGTACAATTATAATTTACGCGAAGAATTCCAAGTTTGTTACTCACTGATAATGCATCCAATGTGTAATATTTCGCATGCAGGAGGCAATGCAAAAATTATAATGTAATATACAATCTTTAATTGTAATTATACAAGATTTTAGGTCTATGTCCTGCTTGACCACTAGTGGCACCCTCTGCTAATCTTTATATTCATCTGCGGATAACGCAGTGGGTTGCGATATTGCATACTTTTAGAAATGTTAATTTTAAATTGTTGTTATAATAATATATCATAACTGTTTGGTGTCCCTAATTAAATAAAACTAGTTGTTTTAGCTTTGTTTAGAAAATTTCTTATTCAATTTTCTTTATTACTCTTTAATTTTTCATCCAATCCAAAAAATATCATTCACATGTTATTCATTGTAAGCAAGGAGTGTGTGTGTAAAGTTTCATGAAAATCGGTTGATAAATACGGCCTCAAACATGATCTGACAGAACCCGTAGATGTAGAGATGTAGAGGTAGGTACAGACGAAAGAAATTCTCCCCTGTCTGCAAGTTGAAACGGAGCCTTCGGTCACTTCGCTCCCTCAGTCAATAAAATAATATAAGACCAATAAATTATGTTTGATGTCAGAATGTAGTCAAAAATTCAAATATCAGATCTCAGATTCTTAATTTTCTCTTAACTCTTTTCGAATATTTTTGTTATTCAAATGATAAAAATAACAGGAAATGAGGATTTTCCTAAATTTTAATAAAAATGAAAATTACAAAAACCTGAACAAAATCCATATTGTACGCGTTTCACCTGCAGACAGACAGACGGACGAGGCTCTGTCAAGAATACTCAAAGGGCCCACGACGATAGGCTCGCCCCCTACTAGGTACATGAATCTAACAGTAATTAAATGTGGACGTATTGAATGTCTCTGTCTAACCCTCCGGGGGTAAAGACTTGATTGTGTGTTGATTAATTATTATTGACTGAGGGAGCGAAGCGACCGAAGTCTCCGTTTCAACTTGCAGACTGGGGAGAATTTCTTTCGTCTGACCTCTACATCTACGGGTTCTGTCAGATCATGTTTGAGGCCGTATTTATCAACCGATTTGCATGAAACTTTACACACACAGTCCTTGCTTACAATGAATAACATTTGAATGATATGTTTTGGATTGGATGACAAATGAAAGAGTAATAAAGAAAATTGAAGAAGAAATTTTCTAAACAAAGCCGCTCCCGAAGTCTACGGTTCACAGAACCACTAGTTTAAATGGTTAACTTTTATTAATTTTGGTCTATCAAACTCAAAAATATTTATTAATACAGGTTATAAAATAACACTTATTAACGTCAACACATAAGAATTTACATTTAAAGCCAGATTCGCAAAGCAACGGGTAGAGCCAAAAAGAAAAGAACCTGGCAATAAAAACTCCAGGCTCAGGCCACTCTTTTTCAATCATCAGTAACTACAATCATAGCATACTCGTAATACACAACATATCCAGTAAGATGCTGCCACTAATACACCATCGCGTTACGCGTTAATTTAGAAAATTAATTTTCAATGATGTCCAACCCCCCCAACACGGGACGAACCCTGGTTAACACTATTGGCAGTAGTGATGTAGAAAGGATATCACGAGGGCAAGGGCACTTGGAATGACCAAGCCTAGAAGGAAATAATTATATAAGTAGCGCTATAGATACGAGTACAGGCCACCAAGCCACTGTCTCAGAGTACATTGTAATAGGTAGGTGTTTAATACTTCGTTAACAAGGCATAAGTAAATATCTTCAACTAACCATTACAATTTATGTTAGGTCCTTACCCTTTATTAAATTGTGCAAAGATCATTAGCAAGTTTTGTAATCTAATAACAAACTATTGTCGACAAAAAAATATTTATCCTTAAAAATTCGTTACGGTCCTCGTCTGGACTATTTAAAAATCGCATAAGGCAACTTTTTTTAATTTAATAATTTAAAGGAGTCCTTTCAAAGAAACCGTCGGAACATTTCAAACGTAAACGGCATGAATAATAGTTTTAAATGTATTTGAATAAGCAGTTCATTAATTATGTGTCGGGGGTATAATAGTAATTTTTGACGGGGCCCTTCCTGCTTTCAATGCTTTCGCTCAGTTACACAATTTTTCGATCGTAGGATTTTTAAAGCTGCCGTTTCAAGGTTTGATTTTCTCAAAAAATAATACGCAAGGGTATTTTATAAAATGATTATATTTTTAATTTTTTATTCTTGCTCTGACGATATGTAGGTAGTCCATAATTAAAGCTGTCTGTATGTGTCTATATTGATTGCTACAGGGTTGCCTACGTATAAATAATTAGTTACTTACAAACATCAAAATTTACGTTCTAACGTGCGTAGCTGTACTTGGCTGTATCTTCCTCTTTTTTCCTAAATAAACAATACTTAACTAAAATAAAATTCCGTCAGTTCTGACTAAAATTATAGCAACTACAAACTGGAATTTAAGTTTTTTCTTAACACATCATTAGTTTTGGCACAGATGCAACTCAAGATCCTTGTCAAGTTGTACTTTAAGTTTGACGCATAAGCCAGGGTCTTCACATGATTAATAGTATTCATTATAATCAAAGGTGGGCATGTTTGTAAGGTTCTCGTACACACATGTCTGTAATAGTCCTGTCCTTTCTTAAGATAAGTAACAAACAGCTTCGCAAGTAAAAGTTGTATGAATATGCAAACGGCAAATTTCTTCAACCAGGTAACAGGTACAAAGTTATTAGAATGAAATTCTGTAGAATACTTTTGTTGTTTTCAAATTCGCACGAAATCAAATTAAGTAAGTACCAGGAGAAAAATTAAATCCGCGAAACAGTCTATCAATATACCTACAAATTTTTGTCAATATTTTAAAATGTACAAAATATACATAATTATATACTTACTAAAAATATTTACATTACAAAACATCGTTTAAAAAATCCTCCGCGTCATTGCCGACTGGGAAGGTTCCCAGAATGCTAGCTGTGTTGCCACGTTGGATGGCGATACTTCTTTGGGCCAGAAAAAAGCCAGCCTTCTGGTCCTGAGAAGCATCGATTAGGCGTTTAGCAATGTCTCTATAAAGGCGGCGAGCACTCGGAGCCCATGACCCCAGTGTCTCAACCCCAAACGGCTCAAATATGTAATCACCTGCTAGGTTAGTATATTTACGCCGTTTGAGGTCTTCAGCCGATGCAGCAGCAGCGCCGGCACATCCGGATGTGTTTGGAAGGTGTGAAGGTGCTAAGGTGTTAACGCATGTAGCGTCCCACACCAAAGGCCTTCCCATCTTCCACGGTAGCAACGATATACCGTCCGGTCTCTTTCCATCGCTTCGTGCTAAACCATTTGGTTCACGTACGGCCGGAAGACCTGCGGTGGAAAGAGCCCTACGAATTATGTAGTTTAGAATAGCGTGCCGAGGTATACGTCCTGCGCTTCTGCTATAAGAAAGACCATGGTGTCCCAGATTATCGACGGCTACTCCACAATGCAATGATGCGGGGATACACAAGGTGTACCCAGCCGAAGGCAAGTGGCAATGCGGAATGTCGTCCAACATTGTACCGATGTTGGGCGATGGGAGCGCCTGGATCCATAACCCTGACTCCCATTCTCCAACAGCTAGTAGGCGTGCACGTTCTGAAATATTGACAGAAGTGTCAATTAGTGTATTAATTCTCAATTTACAGAGCGGCAAATCCCACAGTCGCTGTGAGCCTAGGCGTGAGGGCAGGTCAGTGTCGGGGCAAGACATCCTCCAAGCATTTATAGTATCGGTCTTGCATCGAACCTCGGAATCAATCAGTGTATTTGACAAAATTTTCCTGACTAATTCTTCGGTGCTATGGACCGACGACAGAAATGCTGGCAGACTGACATCTGTGACTTTACGAATACCTAGCCCGCCCAAGCGAACTGGAAGAGATGCTTGAAAATTTTACACAAAGAATTTTGTATTAAGTTGTCTAGTCTGCCCAAGTTTCTAAATTTCTAAGTTTCTAAATTTTTCCAAAATTGTGAATGGTTCAAATTCAAATTAGTCAAATGTGTTTCTAAAACCTAGCACACTGCTCATCTGAGTGATTAATAGGTTTCCTAAAAAAAATTAAATTGACCCAAGATCGGAGGGGGTGGCCCGTCATTGGAGATGCCTATGTCCAGCAGCGGACTGGTGTATGCTGATAATGATGATTTCCTAAAGGCCGCGGGAAGCCACTGGATGCGGAAAGTACAGGTCCGAAAGTTGTGGCGTTCGTTGGGCCTAGTACTTGTAGTAGGCGTAAATCGGCTGAGATGACGATGAATGATGATGACTTCCTAAAGAAGGTACAAAGGTATTATTTCAATCGTTATCATTTATTGGTGTTCTTACATAATATTATCTTTGTATGTTAATGAAAAGAAAGAACTCATGAGATACATAGCTATACATGACCACACTCACTAGTTTCCTGAAAGCTGAAAGGGCGCGGGTCGGGCCAATTATGAAAATAGCGCACCTGCGCTTGTCAAACGCGGCCGCGGTTGTCTGCCGTTCTGCCATGGTCATTAATCTTTTCACTCCTTATACTTTATACATTCCTGGTACCCGGCTCTTCGGTGTATGAAATTGTTCGACACGAATAGGAACTTTCATTTTAGAATATTTATCGTTAATATAATCTTATTATCTTTCCACTGATAGTAGGATCAAATCAATAGATAGGTACTAATAATAATACGTACCTGTAGATAGGTACCTATCTAGGTACCTAAACCATCACTAAAACCTCGGGATATTGTGTCTAGCACAGAAAAGGTACTTGACCAAAAACGAAACAATTTTTGAGTGGGTATGGTTACCACTTAAGTCAGTGTAGGTACTTAGTAGATATTCTTTTATCTGTGGTATGATAAATTACTATTGTGGGTACTTCTAAACCGACTTAAAAAAGACAAGTCAAACATTAACACCAAAACCAACTTCAACTTACCGGAATGGGACCAAATAATTTTATTTTTTTTCAATTTCCTACAATTAATTAATTAATTGAATTGTTGTTTTTCTGACCCTCCTCCTTTTTATGAAATCGGTAAAAAGTATTGTGTTTTTATTTTTGTTCAATAGATAGGTAGGTACCTATTGAACTATGGTAGAACTTCCTACTCAGATTCTGTGTAGTAAGTTCCACTAAGTGTCAGCAATCGAAAGGACCTAATTTTTGTACTTTTTTTTATTTCAGGCAACTTAGACTAGTTACAGATCTTATAAACTAATCTACGGCCCATAGATATATACCTTAAAACAAAGAATAATATGCTTAGGCATCGAGGACCATAATAATAAATACCTAAACCTAGAATTGGTACATACTACTAAAATCTATACATAAAACTAAAATCTATATAGACACTTTGTGCCTTTTGATCGGCGTTGTCCCGCAGCCTGCCCCGGAACCTCCAACCTTAAAAAAAAACTTTTTTCAGACAATCCTTTTCCAAAACCACATTTTCTTATTTTGTATTTAATTATTATTGGCGATTTTCCGAGACCTACTGAGAGGAGGAGAGATTATTATGCATAAAGAATACAATCTTTCGATTTAGTTTAACGCTAGATGACAGTCGTGTCACCTGTCGGCGAGTAGATCGAAGTTGTACAAACGTTATGATGTTGTGACGGTGATGCTAGCGCCATCTTTTAGTGAGTAGAAAAGCAAATTCAACTGTTACATTGTATTGATTTTCCGAACAAAGCCATTATGTGATTTATTTCCAACAGTACCTAAATAATTTTAGGTATCCTAACTCGTTAACGCTTGAATACTATCTTCAAAGATACGAGAATTAATGTGTTCTAACTCGCTGTTGTATTTAGGTGTAGGTCATTTTTATGTCGGTATAGTTTAGTTTTACTCTGTACCATACTGTTTTTTTGTTAGATACCTACTTTGTATGTACTTAGGTACCTACTCTCTCTACATCTGGTGTTATTATGTCTTTCTACATCACATTAGTTAGTGTACCCAGTTTAACAAACGAAACCACAACGATGGATTTACATCTTGCATACCTAGTCGTATCTAACCTATTCACCTTAGTTCAATTCTTTTTTAGTAGGTAGGTACAGAGAAATATCGTTTATATCCTCCTAACAGATCCAAGCAAGGGATCGTAGTGGACGGAGAAATCCATATAAATCCACTAGGGGATCACACTTGATAGAGGGATCGATGTGGACAAAAATTCCAAATAACTCCCCCAGGGGAGCAAAACAAGGAATTCTAGTGGACAGACCCTGTGAATGTGTACCTACCAAATGATATTTTTTTATGAAGCATAGTTCTTTGGTCTCACGTAGACGTAGAGGACTTAGGAATGTTTTCCAGAAAACTGTTCCTATGTGCCAGTGGGGAGGCCTCGGACATTTTCATATGGCTCCTTATCTAATTTTATTCAAAAAACTAATAGGTAAAACAACTTTGCTGATAATGGGTAGAAAGATACAAAAACAAAAAAGTGTTTAACTCATTTATTAATTTCATCAATAATTACAATGGATGGATGATAAAGGTGATAGGTTGAAAGGTGATGACATAATATAATCACCAGTATTTTAGGTAGTATTTTGGGTCCCACGTTATAGAGGGCAAGCCTGTAAGTATTGATAATAATAATAGCCTTTATTTACTAAGTAACAGTGTTTACAAGTTAGATTTTTAAATGAAATCACGGAACTCAGTGTGCCTCTTGGCAAAGACCTCCTCTAGCTAAAATTTGCTAGAAGGGTATGGTCTGCCTCCCGCGGTCGCGGTGACCCGCCGTATTGCGGATTGAGTCACTATATTATAGAAATGTTACAATATAAAATCAATTAAGTACCTACTTACTAACCATTTTAATCGAATTATTCCTAAAAGTGCCTGATTGACTACCTCTTACGTGAGACGCGCAAAGATACTAGCAAAAAGGGAGCTACTAAAATGCCTCTGCCTACACTTAAAACAGGCGTGTCATTATTATATTATATAATACTGTATTATTATATCGTTTATTCATTTATATTCTTAATTTATACATTTTTAAATACATTTATAAAAAGCACAAATAAATTTAAAAATATAAAAAATAGCGGTAGTGACCCACCGGTAGCGGAGTATAGGACCCAAACTACCGGCGGTGGAGGCTACAGACTGAGAAACCTCCTAACAATACGGAACGTGTCGAGGATAACAGCCTTCTGAATCTGACTCTTGATCCAACAATCTAACGAGAGTCTCTTGAGATGTTGATCGAGACTCTTCGCTATTAATCCGTTTGCCGAAAGTAAGTTGGAGACTTAGTCTTTACACATACTAGTCCTCTAACTTCAATTTGAAATTAAATTTCAAGAAGGTTTTTAATAGCTTTGCCCCAAAAAGGCGAAAAAAAAATTATAGTTAACACAATACCTAGTGACTATGAACTGCACACACCTACATCAATAAATTATGGCAGATGTAGGTACAGGAATAAGCCAGAGTGGTAGAGATAGTGTCCTACTTTCCAATTCCCACGGGAACTCATAATTAGGATAAAAAGTAACTCTATGTAAGGTTCTTCTAAATAAAACAGGGGTTTACTTTTAAAATCGTTTCATTGGTTATAGTTTTTGACTTTAACGACTAACTGTTTAAAATATTGATAATGCTTTCTTTCAAATTAAGAACTTTAATAGGTACAACATACTTAAACCTACAACCTGCATTTACAATAAAAAATCATGTACCTACCTGCTAAGTACATATATCTAGATTTCTTAAAGAAATGGAATGTCATTAAAATTATATCGAGGTCGGTAACAAACGAATTTATTAACGGCTGAACCGATTTTGATGAAATTCATAGTGTGTTTAAGTGTGTCCAAGGATTGTTTAAATTGGATCCGGTAGATGGCTCTGCTATGGTGGTACGAGATTTAGCGGGATAATAGCTCCAGCTATGCAATTGTATATTTAAACTGTCGTTAAACCCACTTGAATACACATTATAAATTTCATTAAAATCGGTCCAGCCGTTTAGGAGGAGTTTAGAACTTACGACCGATTTGGTTAGTCTTAGAATTCAAAGTATACCCGCCACTGGACTGGTGCTGCCCCTAGTAGATAGTTTTAAAATCTTCAGAGGAAAAAGGCCATTACAATAAGTATAACAGTGTCATAGTCAAACGGACGTCAACTAAATAGTATGGAGATTTTTTTTATTCCGCGGCCCAAGGCAGCGGCCGCTCTAACGTCCGTTGCCGGGTCCCTGGTGTACGGAATACCTAGTCTTAAAGCAACAAACATTTAAGTGAAGTAGCTATTTTGAATTTTAGATAGAAATCAAAATTAATACTTAATTCGAGAAATTAGAAAATATTACACCCAGTATTCAGAGATATTTACAGAACAATAAAATACAAAATTAATAAATAGAGAATCGATGCCGAAGACGTTGTTGCACCTCGATGTCTTGAAGCGTTGCAGTGCATGCACCACACAAACCTCTCTAGAACCGAATTTGTCGCCTCACTTCAAACAAATTCGGATCTACAGGGTAGATGTAGGGCACTAATATTGATGCCGATGATTTCTTAATTCTGACGAACATTCAAGCATGATATTTAAATCAATGATAACAGTTATTTTGTGTACCTAATCGTAAATACTGAAATAAAATGAAATGGAATGATGAAATGAAATAATGAAATGAAATTACTAGCGTTCCCAATAACCACTCCAGCAGGCTTAGCATAACAAGCGTTCAATTGATATAATTCTAACAATGATGCTTGTAGAGCTGATAGTTCTTTGGTTAGGAGTGGAGAATGCTCATGTCAGTAGTGTTGGGGCTTGGGGTTAAGCTTACGTTGTCGAAACGCAAGACCAACGCCCCAATATGTTACAGATACTTCAACCTATGATAATTTTTCAGAAAACTTTTCTATCATCATAATTTATAACTTCTGAAGAAGGAAACAATAGTAAGAAACTGACAGAACTTTAAAATACATTGTATACAATGCATGAACATAAAATTCATAGAATTATCATCGATACTTCTTCATACAAGATTTACTTCTTAACAAACAACTATGAGTACCTACCGATTAATATTTGTTTTATTCACTAGGCATATGTAAAATAACCAAGTAAAAAAAATCTTCTCTGTGCGTTTCAGGTCACTACTGCCAGACTGCTCTTAGGTTGCATCTGAAATAAGAGAAACATCATAATTTAATTGTGAGATCTGAATGTATGAAAGTAGTAAATTAGTATAGACATAATAACAATAAAACCACACTAGAACCCATATTGATAAAAATCAATAACGATGTCGACGCTGTGGTAGATATTTTTATCGATTAGAATGATCGTAACACGCTCATCGCCTACACAATCATACACAGTAACAAGCGTGTAACAGTAGTCAAGTGTCGTAATCGATCATCATAATTGCGCTTGTATAGCCACAGACGAGAAGAAGGCAAACATCAGAGACAGGTAAAGACGCTAATGTTTGGACAACCTACTGTCAGAATATGAATAATGGCTTTGTTGCTCATGACAAGGCTGAAAGTGAGGAAAAGTTATTAGTCACGGAAGGAAATTTATTAGCGAGATTGCTTTTAGCAAACCTCCGCTAATCAATACGAAAAATATTCGTTTACATGGACGTAATATTGTGTTGTAATTATTGGCTCATAGCGGCACGAAGAACATTCATTTTGTAATAGTATCACGTACCTGTTCAAGTTACTAGTATTCCAGATGCAACGGCATTGTTTTATTATAATCGTTCATGTCGTCTAGTTATATTAATATTACCGCGAATTTATGTAGTTAGTATTTACGGTGAAGAACTAGTTTGAAGATAATATCAACTTTTTTCTAAATTAAATTACTGTTTATGAAACCCAGAGCAGTCAGCGCGTCACTACCTCTGAGCGGGACTCAAATTCGTCGTTTGATTTGCCAATCTTGGCGTAACGAGGCCACCAACCGCCCAGCGGTAGCGGGGCGCTGGCAAGTGGGTCAGGGGACGCGCATGCGCTCCGGATATGAGCAATGAGCAACGCCCCCGCCCTCGATGGAGTGGTCTAGACCCCCACTACTCTTACACCAAAATATCCTGACCTCCCCTTCCTAGGATTTCATTTATAATAATAGCGTGTTTTGGGGATGGTTTAAGTGGTTGGAGAGTCCCAGACTAGTTGGTTTAGGTCTATAGCAGCTGTTGTTCAAGTCTGTTCAACGTTCAATTCAACCCACTAGTTGCTAGGCGAAACTTCAAATATTATAACTGATCAGATTTTCTCTGGAGGCGTTTTATTCTTTAATATGTACTTGCTTATACAGTAGCGCCTAGATACTAGGTCTAGGTTTTGATATCGATCGGTTAATTTATTATTTACCTTAAAATCCTATTGTTATACGTTGTTTTTCAACTCCAAAAGCGTTATAATAATAAAGTTAGCTATGCAATACAAATATTCATCACAAGTCAACTCCACAGAACTGAAAGCTTAGTGAAAATTTCCTAATATTTGGAAACAGAAAATAAAAAAAGAGAATATTGAAGAAAAATAAACTCACCTATTATGTATTCTGAACAGAAAATATTGATAATAGTAGTTTAAAAACTATATCAAATAATACTAACAAAAAATAACACAAAACACGATGTGAGCACTACGAGAGACGATCTCGGTATGATGTCTCAAACGGTTCAACGCTTGAAACTATTGGTGATGAAAACTATTAGTAAGCCACTAATTGTACGGCAGCCTACATAGACGGCGGTAATTGGCCCATTTACACATTTCGTTAGTTCGACGTACATAATTGTTGTCTGTTTACAGGGGAGATGATATGAATGTGCAAACCACGAACAGTGAAAAAACATTAAATGGTACACCGTAGGTGCTGCAAGAAGGTACACATAAAAGTGTTAATAAACAAATTAGAGCTACTCTAACATTCTTAAAAGATCTAATTAAACAACGATTTTGGATAAAATCTGATGAAATTGATAAGTTTGATGACGATAAAGATGATAATGATTTCACACGGCCACGGAATAGAAATGAAAATCAAATTAATAATCAAACCAGTGTTGGAAATGATTAAAATTGTTTTGAGTTAATTTCATGCGCTATGTATAATTTACATCTTATTTTTAAAGAAAAAAATATATTTTATACAGCTCAGTTTATCTGCTTTGAAATTACAAGCAGATATTGTGATCTTGTTACTATCGAAAATGACAAAAGTACCGATGAATCGACCAGTACTAAACTTGCAAAAGCCATAACCTACAGTCAAATTATTGTGAACAGTTATTGTACTTCTAAATACCATTTGCTGTTATGAAATGTTTATTAATGAGACAATAGTTGTAGAGGAGTTGTGACTTGTGACTCTGTAATCGACAGAAGTGCTTGGTAGCATATTAATGATGTATTAATATTACACAAAGAGCATTTATGCATAGGTATAATAAGTGTATGTACTTGTATTATAGCATTAATATATAATACTAGTGGTCCCGGCGAACTTCGTACCGCCTGAAATTTGCATATAAACCTACCCTGAACCTCCACGAATATTTTAAGACCCAAATTATCCAAATCGGTCCAGCCGTTCACGCGTGATGTCGGGACCAAGGGAAATAGGGATTCATTTTTATATATAGAGATAATATACTGCAGCTACATAGCGGTTCTAAAATAATATTCGAGAAGTGAGAATATTTAAAGCTAGTGGTATATTTAAGATAATTTTTTTAACAAGAAAATAGTAAATAATTAGGGTACAAGCGACAAATATACCAAGCATTGAACGAACAATAACATTTTTATTGATTGGTATAGAATGATGTACTTACATAATTGTGACAATTTGGTATTTAAATAAAATAAAATGAAAAGTATTTGAAACATTGTACAAGTAACAATTAGAAAAAATAATGCAAAGTAAATTGTTGACATGACGTTGGATCAAATATAAATTCCAAATAGAATGACTAATGGTAGAGTAATTGCTCTACTAAATACCAGCCTAGAAAGTTTGTTCGAAAACAAAGAAAACGTTTTGTCGAAAGAGAATACACTGGTTCTGTTGTTCAAAGGTTTTACCTTTTGAGCTTTAAGAGTTTATTTGAAACATCTTTCTTTGTTTCTGACAGTTACCTGAGTTCAAACAACAAAGGAATACTGTAATGTTGGAATCTATCAGTATTGTCTCAAAATGGTATACGATGTGCAAATTAGTTATGCAATTACAAGTGTGATGTGAAAAATGAAAGCACGCATTTACATTTTCAAAAAGTCAAAGATTATTCTAATTTATCTGTTTTATATTTCGCATATCTATTCTAAATTATTGTTTAATTGATATTTTATTATTTAGTTTCAGATAGGTACGTTAATACTTTTTTATACTTTAATGAAACCAGAATAAATACAATCTAAGTACTTACATTATTATTCTTCTTCCACAGCCATCATCTTTTCTTCTGCTTGGCTGTATCTGAAATTATATCGCCATATTATGTTATAAAAATATCTAGTCACATAATGGAAATTAAAAAAGCTTCCGTCAATGGAAACCGACCTTGTTCATCCTGCTTTAATACGCGCCAAACTAACGTTCACTTGACGATCCCGCCAAACATGGCTGCCACTCGTGTAGGATGCGGAAATACACGAATTAGTACGAGCCAGACGGATAGAACAATCTGTACGGACGTGTGAAAACGAGACAGACGACAGGTCCTGGCTATCCGAACCTTAGAAAGAGATAACAATATGGGATTTGATAGGAGTGCAAATGAATAAGAATTTTATCAAACCGTTTTTAGGGTGGAGTCGTCTGGACATTTCGGGTCGAACGAGACGCGCAGATGCCAACAAAAAGAGCTCAGTTGGGATTGGGACTAAAATTTCGGAATAAATTTGAACAAACAACATTTTTGCCACACCGTTACGAGCTACGAGGTCGTCTATAGTCCATTGTCTCAAACCAAAAATTATTTTTAATGTTTGATTTTTAGGCCTAGTCATTAAGTAATTTGATCAGAGGTTCAGGAGGAATAATTATAACTGGACAGATAAAATTGGTATTGTTCGTAATACCAAGTACTTATTGAATTTAATTTCCTACAGGAAGACTTTGTTCTATCATCCTATCAAACATGTTTCGCATAACTAAATTGGGTGTATTCAAGTCACGAGGTCACTGACTCGGGATTTATTGTTAGTTTCCTGTCAGTTTATTAATTTCATAATATTTTGCCTAAATATGGGTGTGCTAACCAAATTGGTCTTCCGTTTTAAAATAATATATTATGAGTAAGTAGATGGTAATCAGCCCGTATGCATCTAATAATGTTATGAAAAATACAAACTATATCTTAGAATATCTTGAGTTGATTAGATTTATAAAACTAATTGGTCTATAAAATTAGCTGCCTGGCTTTCAAAGATAAGATTAAAGGTATTATCTTAACCTGGTTTATGTTAAACTGTGAAGAGATAAGAGATTTAAGGCAACGGAAGCTGCCACCGCGATGTTTGCGTTCACATACAATATCGTATCAAGTGAGATTAAGGCTGTATAGTTTGTCACCTGTGCCACGCTGATAAATCTTCATTTAACTAAGATAAGGTAACGTGAAATATGAGCCAAGAATATTTAAAACTATCTCGGCAGATTAGGAGGTATTGAGTAAGATGAGAAATCGAAGTGGAACTATTCCTGAGTTTATAGAAGAGTAGGTAGAAGTCGCAGCTTGAACGGTAAGACTGGAGAAAGAATTCGAGAGGGATCAACTGATGACAAGATAAACTGGTCTCTGTAAACGGATATGCGAAAGCCAACACTCGCACGCACGCATGATTCGAAATAATTCACCACCTTTATGAGTATGGTAATGTCTCGTGGTGAACACTTCCTTCAGAAATAAACGTGAGACATAAAGGCTGTCTGAGTGCCTAGAGCACCCGCACCAATCAAAATTTCTAAGCTTACCTAACTAACACCAAGGAATAATACTACAACAATAATACTAATGGGCGAAAATATTAGTCAGTAAGAGAACCGAGGAATTTCTATTTCAATTAACACAATTAGATATGCCGATAATTATCATGTCGTGAATATTCCCAGGCAAGGCTAGAGTTAGAAGATTGAGCAACACATTTTACAAATAGGAATTGATAGGAATATGATTCATTTCAAATGATTAAAGAAAGGGTCACAGCTCAAAAAGAAAAAACTAAAGCTCAAATGAAAATAATATTCTTAAAATATTAATTAGTAAAATGTAGGTAGGTATAATATATCCGACTGGGTGGTATTAAGACTTATAAGGAATAATTACAAGTGTTTAAGGAGCACCTACCTAAGTCATAAATAAGTATCTATTAATCTCACCATTAATCGATGCTTCTCAGGACCAGAAGGCTGGCTATTTACTGGCCCAAAGAATAAGTATCGCCATCCAACGTGGCAACACAGCCAACCATCTGGGAACCTTCCCAGTCGGCAATGACGCGGAGGATTTTTTAAACGATATTTTGTAATGTAAATATTTTTAGTATATAATTATGTATATTGTAATTCTTATGGAAAATACATTTTATTTCACCATTAAGATAATATTAACTGTACAGAAGTGATCTGGGTTACCTATCATAACATAATAAACCATACTACTATTTCAAATGATACATATTTGATTTTACCAATAACTTAAAATTTCTTACAAACATGGAAGTTTTTCCTAAAGCCCATAAAAAAGCATAATGTATAAAGGATAGTAAAATTGTATGCTAAGACAGTAAATAGTATAAGAAGTAACACGCAATGCTTTTAGAACATGGTAATTTATTAACAGGAGACTGTTTATGAACTAGGGAACTTTTAATGACAATTAAATAAATTACCCTGGCAATAAAACATTATTATTATATTAGTTTATCACGCGAATTTCACACGATAAGTTACTCCAATAAGCAGCTAACCAATTTTACAGAAGTAAAAATAAATGTCACGGCGGCGGCGCTTAAAATAGCTTGAATAAAAAAAATATCCAACAGAAAGCGAGACACCTCTTTAATTACCTTTTAATAATCAGTAGGCACAAAAAAAATTCGTCTAGTTATTGGAGTACCCACCTAGGTATATCTAGGCAACCATACATAGGTAACAAAGGATTGCCATTAAATAAAACCTTGCATGATTAACAGTCATAAAATTAATAGACAATGCTAATCACGTAATTTAAGTACGTACCTTTATATACAATAAAAAATATTTTATTCTTGATATCTTGTGTAGTTTCGAAGTAGATGAATATTATATTGGTTTCCAATATATAATGTAGAACAATTAATTGTGACTATTAAAACGAATTTATGTTTTTACATTTTAACCAACCAAGTCATTCAGAAGCCTACCTATTTGGTTAACAATACACTCGCCCCTTCTGTCTCGCATCTAATTAGTGAAGAGTATTGATCGGCCCCTTTTACACCAACCCATGTCTGAGTACAGCTACGATCCTAATACAGACGGATCAGTCTACATTTTTAATACTGCAAATGTTATATGATAGAACGTTCACATACGTTCATATTTACAGGAATAAAGCAGGTAATTTATCAATTTAGTAAGCCCATAACTGCCATAACTAACAATAAGGCTACACAAAATGTTATGAAAAGGGCACGTAACTCTAGTTACGTGCCTTTTTCATAACATTTTTTTTTCATAACATTAAATTCTAATTTACGTGTATAAATGTATTTGTTTGTGGTTTCTAACAATGAAAATGCCGTATTTTTCATTATTGCAAAATATTTGAACGGTGCGGGAAAGCTGTTGGATTTAAATTTACTGCCATTTTCACGCATTGTGGAAGGTCTAAACGTAAATATGTATTAATGTCGAGAGATTTAACTAACATAACTTGATCTTGAATACTTCCATTAATTTTAGACTCGGTGTGACTCTACTTAGACCCCGTCATTTATATACCTACTCCTGGATTGGATAGACAATAGAAATTATAAAAAATATATAAAAACAAACGTATTCTTATTAAGTTAAGTTTTTGGGTCTTAAACTAAATACCTCGTGTCAATAATAGCGGATTTAGGTTTGTAGCTAGGGTAGCTAGCATAACTAGACGGAAAAGCTGTGTCAGTCTCTCAAAAGCCTATAAAGATAAGAGCAATCCGGTCAATCAATCAAGAATTTTTATAAAATCAATTAATCACTAACTATGGTCTCTTCAAAAACTTAAAAAAAGTAGAAAATAACAAATTATATTCTAATATCTTTCTATGTTCAAACGACGTAAGTATAGTTTAATAAAAATTTTAAATATGAAGAGGTGTATTACACACGCACACACACACACACACACACACACACACATATCACGCCTATATCCCATAAGGGGTAGTCAGAGGTGCATTACACACCCACAATTTGGGTACTGACTTACTAGATGCGTATTCATTTTGTGGTATAAAAATGGATAAAAGTGAAGAGGGCAGAACTTTTTTGATATCATACATTAGCATGCATAACAGGATAAATCAGAATATTACCCAAGTATCAGTGCGGGGGCGATGGTTCCGCACATGCGCACTACAAAGCCGAGTATCGACAAAATTTTGAGCGACGCGACGCGCGTAGTCTACAACGAAACCCCAATAACGTAAATAACAATAAAAGTAATATAATCTCACTCGATTTGAATGTCCGGGTCTGTCTATATCCCTGGATTTGTTTGATAGAGTGGTATAGCGCCCCTTATGGGTATGAAATTTTGTTGCTGGACTTTTATGGCGACTGTATAATTGATGAGCTGACGCCGCATTAAAAACCCGTGGCTAAAATATTATATTGTTAAGCATAATACTGAATAAAAAATAAACATTTTTAATTAGTACCTACCAAAGTTTTAAATATGAAAATAAATAAGAAGACTTATTTCAAAACTAAAAAAAAACTAACTATGTATAGGTTCTTTAAAATTAAAATTAGAAAAAAACTATTGATACTTAATAAGTTAGTCGTTACAAGTATAAGTAGGTGCCATAACATGTATTTCTCAATTTTGGGGATGAATAAGGCCGCCATAATTTGTACAGGAGAAAAATAATAAGAATAACAAATTAACCAGAATGCCTAACTTATTTTATTTCTGTGAAGCAGTGTCATTAAATCAAAAAGCGTTCTAATTAAAATTTATTACAATTATGAATAATTTAACTATTCGATTTTCAAACCGCGATATCGCAAGGATGGAACAGAAAAAATCAAATTCAAAATATACTTACCATAGAGAACGGAGGCATGTTGGGCAGCTGCGCGTCGCGTTGCGAAGTGGGACCGACGACACAAGGCTACGTCATAATAACCCCTCCCGCTCCGCTTCACCCTACTCCTTAGCTTCTCACTGATTTGTCTACTACACCCTCGCCATACAGAGTTAGCATATCCTCCTAGTTTTCGTAATTCTATTATTACCCTTTATTCGTTATACAATGAGATTGCTGACGCTAATCTCACTGTCGCAAGTCAAATCCTATTTCGAAAATGCAGTTTTAGATTAAAATATTCAGGGGACCCCGGGAACCCGAATTTTTACTCTATTATTCATATTATAACATAATAATTATATGTGCTAGACCTATTTCTTAAAGTACACTACGTTATATCTTACTACAGTAGATATTATTAGTTAAACATTACAAAAAATTGTACTAATAAATTATTTTTTAAACTCTTTTGAGTTAGGCCTGTTTTTCATTCGGTATTTTTATTTTGAAGGCAGTTTTTTTTGAAAAAAAAATGTGTACGAGATAGACTAAATTATGAGATAGACTAAATTATATACTACGACTAAAATATGGAACTAGCTAATTTGATTTAGGTAGGTAGGCATATTCTGATAAGGAGTTAGTTTAATTAGAATATTTCAATACTCATACTGCCCCGATACTTGGTAATAAAAAGGCACAACTACAATTTGGACAACGCGTCAGCTGGTCCAGCTTCGTCAAGTACTGCCACTTATTGGGCCTTTGTAGTAGGAAGAAGAGAGAGTAGTGTGAAAGGGACACAATTACATGATCTATATTTATCGTATCATCTTTTTGTGAAACCTTAGTTACAATTACAAAAACTTAAAACCTCAAAATGTTTGAATTGTGCCCATACATTATACTAAGTCTGCGATATGCTGGTATCAATGGAAACCTATGCTTAAATTTTGATACACTAAATTATGTTAGTAGAAAATAATGTAAAATAGGTACCTACATCACAATATAATAGATAGGTAAAAAGTTAGGTAGGTACCTGCATAATTATTAATTTTGAAATAGTTAACGTCGGGTTTGATGTATGTGACATACTCGATGCCCTTCATTTCAAAAGTTGGTCTGATTTGTTATTTATTTACAATCATTTTTCGCATTTTGCACATTTGATTTTGATATTCGTTTTAGCATATTGGCTTTCAAATGTTAAAGAAACCTCCTAAAAGGATGTCTTCGAATCTATGGCACTTGTGAGGAAAATTAGATTACCTACAATTATTTGAAGCAAGCTATTAGTGTCCAACCGAAACCGAATTTTGGCAACGGTCTCAGTTTCGGCCGAAACCGAAACCGAAACTTTCTTATAAGGATTATGTTTTCAGAGAAAAACAAAGATAATGTATTATAATCTATAAAATCTATATAAAAAGAAAGGTTCTCCATTAGGTTTAATCAGTAGGTACTCAATGTATTTTTAAATTATTTATTTATGTTCGTGAACTATTATGGATAAGGTTTTAAATTGATAAAACAGAAATAAAAAAAAAATATATAAGTGTTTTAATTTTATACGGATAACCAGGTAGGTATCTACTCGTTTAATTATAAGTGTTAATTTGTAAAAAAAATCAATTATTATATTGGTACCTACTTAATAATTATTAAAATGAACGTGAAACTCTAAATCCTTAATATTATCACCACTAATGCATTATAGTAAATACCATATATCTAACTAATATTTGTTTACATATAGCATTAGCGAAAGAGTTAAATTAACCACAAAATGTTTAGATTTTTATGGTAAACTTGATTCTACTATAATCTAGGTACTCCTTTGTTATATTAAATTACTTTTCGAGGTACTCTTATATTATATCACATGATAAAACTTACCGAATTCAAAACCTATCACACGAAAACTCACAACCAACCAAAATGCACTGCAAACAAACAGGTTACGACATGATTATGATTACGCACGTGGATGCGGCCAAATGTCATCGTCGGTTGGATGTCATTTACCGCGCCGAACACACCCGAGCACAGCGCGGAAACTCCCGAATGCAGTTTCGGTTTCGGTCGTAGTTTCGGCAGGTTTGCTGCCGAAACCGAAACATAATAGAAACTCGTTTTTTTGCCGAAACTCGACCGAAACCGATACCGAACATTCGGTCGGACACTACAATCTATTATTATATACCTAACAAAATATCGTACACAATATAAAAAGTTGCACTATGTAACCTTGTGTAACACTGCTAAACTATCGTGACTCGTGACACGTCCGGTGCCCAACAAACTACAGGGAGACGCCATATGGCGTCCACGGTCCAATGACTCAATATATTGAACGAAATGAAATCGCCGATGCGTACTATTAAAAATGTTCATATAGACATCCGTATTACGTAGTGTATTAGATTTATGATCATAACTTGCCCTATTTATTCTGCATGTGGGCCGCTTGCAACACTGATGTTTAAATGTAATTGAGATGTGTTATTTTCTATGACTTGGATGAAACGCTTGGTGGAACATTTTGCTTGGGTGTTAGTGTTACAGATGATAATAAAAATAATGCTAGCGTGTTTTCTAATAAACTATTTTACAATTAATAGGAATCACAAAAAAAAATTCCTAATTTTCAAAAATAAACTAGGTACTAGTTTACTAACACTTTTCGTTCCTTACTTTCAAAATACAAACTCACAGAAATGGACAATATGTTGAACTTATTTTAACAATTGCAAAAACAAGCACGTCAGTCAGACGAAGGATTATTCCGCGCGAACGCTCACAACCAATCCGACGTCACCCTTCCCCTTATTGGTGAATTTAAAAAAGGAATTTCAATTTAATCCGCTCCCCTCGAACATAACGGACAGGCGGCGCTTTAGCGAATGTTGCTCCCAAGCGGATTATTGAGTATTCTTTTGTTAAAAGATTCTGTTATTTCAAAAGTTAGGTGATCTCTCGTTAGGAGCTCGTCACACTACTTTGTCCATCTGGTAGGGGTGAACAAAGTAGTGAGACGAACGGGAATACACCAAACTGTAGAAGTTTAGATACTAAGCCTAAACTGGGATAGAAAATGACTTTTTAGGGTTCCGTAGTTCAAGTCTCGGAACCCTTAAAGTTTCGTCGTGTCCGTCCGTCCTCGGGTTTCGTCCTAAACGCTTAGAGCTGGAAATATGAAATATTGTGTACTAGTGGTCGCCCGCGACTTCGTCCGCGTGGTAATTTGGACTTTTTCCCGTTCCCGTCGCACGGCGTCATATTTTGAACAATTCACACAATATCTTTATAAATTGTAGCCTATGTGTTATGCTGATGTATAAGCTGTATTGTAAAGTATTGTATTGTAAAGTATCATTAAAATCCATTCAGTAGTTTTTACGTGAAAGAGTAACAAACATCCATCCATCCATACATACATACTTACATACTTACATACTCACAAACTTTCGCGTTTATAATATTAGTAGGATTAACCACGCCGACAAATGGCTACCAAATATTTATTTTTGAAAAATTACTTAGGTACTATGTAAAATAGGAATGTTATTTTTTCTAGCGGCTACCCATCGAATTTTTTGATTCAGCAAGATATTCAACTTTAAAACGCATTATTTTTAAAACAGGGCGTCAACGGCTAGTCCTCATGAACAACTCTCTTTAACAAACGTAGCTACCTACCAAAAGGCTACCTACTTAACTAAATAATATATTTTACATCACAGATAGAACATTTTCTTGACGGACCATGTTGTATATTATGACTTGATACTTCATTAAAAAAATTAAACTACTATTAAGGTCAACTGTCATGAACATGAGTCATCTTTTCAAAACATGGCTACCACTAAACCACTTCCATTGCCGAACGTGTTCACGATACGATCTCTAAAACATCTGTTGCCTTTTTCCTATTAGGTTTCTACTACTATTTGGTTTGTTTAGTACCGTATCGTCTGAATGTTCGAATAAATTTAAATTTTAAACAATATTCGCTTTTCCGTAGGGTTCCGTAGTAAATGTCTCGGAATCGTCCGTCTGTCCTTGGCTTTCCTTCCAAACGGTCAGTGCTAGAAACATGACACTTTGAAAGGATATGTATATTTAAATTTCATTGTAGCACTTTGTTGCGCCAACAAAGTGCTACAATGAAATTTAGTTTAGCTTTGAAGAGCATGTTTTTGCCAAAACAGTGCCCCCCCCCTCTCTGAAATCTAAACGGCTGACGTTAAGAACTTAAAAAAATCATGATGGTAGTCCATATAATGAACTTTGGAGCAAAACTATAACGGATGGTAGAACTCTGTTAGTTCAGGAATTATAGATGTTAATATTGGTTAATACGGAACCCTATTCTATGCGTGAACCGACACTCGCTTGGCCGGTTTTTTAAATTAAGTACATCTGTGTACTAATAATTTGATTTGTTCTACAATATATTAGTGCAACGCATTCAAGGTATATAATTTATGCTTTCGATTGTCGGCACTTGGTGGAACAAATACATTATTCCATGGACAGATATTCCACAATTTTTGAAATAAAATTGTGGAATATCTGTACAATAGAATAGCATCGAATAAAACTTTATTGTACACCAATACAACACACATAATAAGATATCCAAGTTTAAATATGTACAAATGGCGACCTTATCACTAAAAAATGATTTCTTACAAGTGAGTCATTTCATAATGCATTCAAGGTATGCTCGTGTTCCCATTACTTTGTACGCTAAATATTTAGCTACTACCACTGTTACTCACTTTTTCACAGACATGTCACACAAATAAATTTATTCGTAATAATAGGTATAAGCACCCAAGTAGATAATTTCCTTCCTTACGTGCCGTTTTCTTTCTTTATGAAAGGAATAAACTTAATAAATTCATTATTATAAAATACGTACCTGCCAAATTAAAAAGTAAGTGAGTATGTACGTAACTTTCTTATTAGAACAAAATAATTAATGGGAGCAAAAGGTCATACTATTAAATTTAAATTATTAATAAAAATGTACACACATAACATAATACGAAATAAAATATGGAACGAACCCTAAGTTATTTCATAATTAAAATGAAATTAGTCGTGAAAGAATGTTTTGCTTACTTGAAACGTATAAGCATTTCAATAACATTCCTATTTATATCACGCACCAGTATAATATGGACTAATTGCTTTAAGTATATAAAGTATTAGCATTTCCACAAACAAAGGACTGAAGTATTGTTATACGTGGTCTAGTCATTCAATAACAATAAAATTAAGAGTGTACATTGTAACATATGTAACTGAGTAGTGAGTTGGGATGTAAATTAAATCAACAACGTCTTAGGGTAAAAGTAACGAGGCTAGTCATCGCTTCACAATCGACACAGAGATGAGTGGAGTATACAACACAAGCTGTAAACTAACTAATACGTAGGTAATTTTGTTTATAAGGAACATAGCAATCCACTGCTCGATTAAATGTGCCGTGATAGGCAATGTTAGACCATTTGTGATATAGATACGAGACCAGGTAACTTAAATTATTATCCTCTCACGATTTTACCTCATAACATGATAACTAAGCGCGATTTGTTTTTGTTATTTTATAGTTTCCCAACGTCTCGGCAGGATGGCATTAACCGTGGTCAAGGAACAATAAGTTGTCTTACCTTTGATACCTACCTAATCATTAAAAATAATAATCTTCTCGTTTAGATGTTAGTTATGAATACTGAATGAATCATCATGACTCGAACTCGCAATATAAATACGTGACTATCGAGTGAGAAGTGAGTTCGAGAACTTTTGGTAAGGTATAGCGGTCGAGCCCTAAATGCGCAAGTCCGACATCAGCGCAGGCGCAGAGGTGCCTTTGTGGCGGCCATATTTTATTCCTTTTTTCGGGACCCACGAAATATCCATTCATAGAAGTCAGGTATAAAAATGTTTTTGTTTGAATTCTGTAACCCAACCGCCCGTTAGGATACATAGGATTAGAACAGTTTGTAAAGCTTTTGGACGCAATTTGCTTTGTTGTTATTTTGTTATTAAATAGGATTACTTACTTTGATATTTAAACGGTAGCAGCCTTTGATATTAGTACAAAAAAACAACTATAGTATCGTAAAAAATAGTTAAGTCGTATTTATTTGTTATTTACTTAAATAATATGTTGTAGCAACTCAATACAAGGCTACAAGCGGCCAAACGCGGTTATCTGTATAGAGTAGAGTGGAGAGAGAGTAGGTTTAAGTGTTCTTCTCAGAGTTATAATATGTACCTATTACCAAGGTTATACGCAAAGGCTTGCCCCCTATTACATGAGACTAAAAGTACTGGCAAATTGTGGGTGTGTAATACACCTTTGTCTACCCCCGCAGGGATATATGCGTGATATATATATATGTCTTAGAATACACATACAAAAAAATCACACAATTTCAGATTTTATTTTCTGAGGCCATTGTCATTTTGTATGACTTTAGTTTGAGACCAAATATTTACAGCGTAAATTGTACGCGACTCATATAATATGCTCTATTCTATTTCATCCTGTCGCTAAGCAAATTTTAATGGCTGTAACAAAGCCATTTTGTTACAGCCTAATGAAGCAAACCAACGAGCGTTTTAGTGTAACATTTCGTCGATACTTGCCGAAGCACTTTAACATGTAACATTTCGTGGCACGTACCTTGCGTTCGCTATTTGTGAACGCATGGCACAACGAAATGTATCGGCTAAATGGGCATCATAATTAATAAGTATTTCACCGAACAGAGCGCTGAGCGTTTGCACAACATTACATTACATTAAAACGCTCCGTTACCTTGAGCTTTTATCTGTATTGTAGTTACTACTACATAATGTAATGTTGTGCAAACGCTTTTAAACGCGTTTAAACGATACTTCGTTTGCACGATCGTTACAGTCGCTGTAACCAGAAAAGCTCGAGTACATGCCAAGGTACCTGGATGGTACATCGTTCGCACGAACGTTACAGTACCTATATGAGAAGCTCGAGGAAATGCTAAGGTACCACCCAACCCACCCTAAGTTATTTGATGTAGGTATTTGTTTTAGTTTTTAATAAATGTTTTTTTCATTATAATTGAGGCAAGTTACTGTTAGTTTACAATGAGGGTTGATAATTATTACGAAAACGGATAGCTACATAGTGATCTATGTACCTATCCATTTCGTACCTACATTCTACAATTTAGAAACTAATTAGGACCTCTTTGGGCCCGCGTGATATCAATACTTATTGTTTTTTTCGTCAGCGCAGGACGCTGACGTGCATGTGGCACGTGTGGCAGACGTACCACAGACTAGTTAAGAACTATATTGATCAATCTCTTAGTAAGATGAGCTTTTTCATATATAACAAGAAGTAGGTACTGTCAGGCCTAACAAAGTACATTGTATATCATTATGATACCTGTGTGTAATTATCTTTATAATAAGTTGCTTCCCGCTGCCTGTCTGTACCCATGTAGGTCCTTATGCTTAGATCTTTAAAACTACGCAACGGATTTTGACGCGGTTTTGTACATAGAACATTATAGTAAAGAAACACGGATAATTTTAGAGTTTCTCAGCCGTTCCAGAGATGTAAAACTTCATGACCGCTTTGGGTATAAAAATAAAAGTGACCAGGAAATTTCAATCGAGTAGTTTAAATTAATATTCTAATATACGTAAAGTACACTTTGTCTCGTTGCATGAATATCTAACAAAATAAAAAAGTACTTATCGGTACCTATCCTATTAAAAAAATAATGCATATACCTACCTACCTACTTATTGAACAATCATACCTTAATCAAAATAAAAGTAGGTTTCTACTTTTAGTTTGATTAAGGTCACATAATTACTTTAGTAAACCAATTTAACAACAAAATGTAGGTATACTCACCCTAGTCTTCCTAGCGATCCGATGTCCCCCTTCGAATAAAAAAGATCATTATGAGAAATAAATGCACTGAAAGCGTCATATCGTACGAGCGCTTATGTAAAAGCTTTTTGAATGAATAAAAGCTCCCTCCCTCCGAGCTTGCTGGCTTGACAGATTTGACATTACGGTAACACTGCTTTACCATTACGGTTTACAGCGCCACCTAGAAGCGGATAGTCAAACTCAGTATTATGCAAAAAAAAATATTGTGGATGCGGTGGTGTATTTAATTTATTTCTGTGATTTTTACACAGTTTATTCAGCTGAGTTTAGTATAAATGTAAAATATTTTAGACCTACGTATATATAAAGTAAAAGCTATGCTTAGAAAATTTATTTAAAGTTAGGTACCTACCACATAATTTAATCAGATTGAAATGTAAGAGGGCGGGCCCGCTTCTCTGGTCTCGAAAAGGGGGATAATCTTGTAATATATATTTACACAAAAAAACACTATGATTTTGTTAAAAAAACGTTGTTTTCTACGATATTCTAGTTAGAAATTTAACTCTGCAGTACCGTGCTAGAGAACCCGATTCGAATTGGAATAACTTATTTTACCTCTTAATATAATTTGCGCCATCTACAGAAAATTGATGTACTAATAACCATTCTGCACAGAAGCAGTATAACGAAGTACCCGGTTCTCTCAACAGATGGCCGGTGTTTTAAACTTCTTGGAACGAGAGTTTTCGACCTATTTCGTTGTAAGTTGTATAGATGTCACTAATGTCAATATTTAAAAATTTATTTTAACCATTTCGAAAAAAGACAGACAGACACATATCACGCCTATATCCCGAAGGCGTAGGCAGAGGTGCATTACACGCCCACAATTTGCCAGTATTTTTGGACCCACGTAATATGGGGCAAGCCTATTGCCGTCACCGGGCACACATAATTGGGTTGTGCCCAAAATGGCCAAATGAAATTATTAAAAAGTGGCAGCTATCTTGTAATTTTGAAAAAAAGGGAAACCCGTTGCATGTCGATGAAATGTTGATGGAAGGCAACAATCTTACGTGCCAGCCGCTGTGGCACACACAGCCAATTAAAGTCCTAGGCGTCTCGGAAGTCGAAAAATAACTACTCGTACTATTAAGTAATAAGTACTTAGAATCAAAAGAGGCCTACCAAGACCAAAAGGGCCTAAGGCAACCTTATGTGTAGGTGGTGCACCTGCCGTTCAACAAACATAACTTTGACAAACATCCCGGCTAGGCTTAATAACCTGGCGCCACTGGACATGCCGTGGCGCCACTGGACATGCCCTGGCGCCACTGGACATACTCTCTGCTAGTCTGCTAGTACCAGAGACGCCCGGCAACGGACGTTAGAGCGGCGCGGCCTTGGGCCGCGGAATTAAAAAAAAAATAAAAAAAAGGCTTAATAAAATAGTATACTTATCCTACTTTATGCCTCTGCCTATTATGGCAGTTAAACCTAATATGTATTTAAACGGTAAGTAGGGCAATAATATTTTGTCAACTCCGAACCAGTACTATCCGTCAGTAAGTCCCTGAGATTAACGCGTTCAAACAAACAAAATCTCAAACTCTCAAAGGGATCAGTTGCTGGTTTGAGTCGTTTGAGTCCTTCCAAAGACTTTTTAGTTTTTGTGATTGATATTGTAAAGTTATATAAGAAAAAGTTAGCATACTTCATTGCTTATAAAATATATAAATATACCTACCTAAGTACAAAGTGTCACTTTACAGAAATTGTCAAACTTAGGTCGCAGATAAAATGCAGTTATGATAAATGATTCGCAACCTCGTCTCAGACCCAACATAAGATGCGTTGTACGAAGCCTTGTCCACTCTCGGACAGTGCAGCATTAATAATATTAGTCATTGTAATACGAGATGGGTGATACACATCTCGGGCCTATCAAGTCTTTAAAATACTTTTCGAAATAACTGGAATGTTTTTAAGATCAGCTGATTAAACTTAAACCTGCACAGCCCACGTGGGTAAAAGAACCCTCGTTGATATTTGTCGCATTATGCTATTCTTAATTTCTACTTTCACGATAAGTCCGAGATGCCCAGGACTTAAATTAGCTGTGCCATAGCGGCTGGCACATAAAATTTTGTTGCCTTTCATCAACATTTCATCGCAAGGTTTCAATTTTTTTTCAAAATTTCAATATTGCCGTTTTGGACATACCTGGGACATAGGTACCCCATGATATGTGTGCCCAGTGACAGCAATAGGCTATAGGCGTGATGTGTGTGTGTGTGTGTGTGTGTGTGTGTAATTTCTGCTTTCACCGATAGGTAGCGTAAAAGCCGAATAGTTTTTTTTTTTATATTGTGTTCGCCAAATTGACGCCGCCCGCCTGGTGGTAAGTCGTGATGACGTCTAGCGATTGTGGGCCACTCTCACAGCACACAATACTATAGAGAGTGGCCCTCAACTTAACCACCTACTGATGTGCCTCTTCACGCTCCGCTTAAAGAACCCAGGGTTATATGTGGGAGGAAACACGTGCACAGGCAGGGCGTTCCAGGCCACTATCGTTCGGCAGAGAAACGAACGTTTAAAACGTTCGGTTCTCGCGAACATGCTATCCACTGTGTGGGAATGGCATCTCTGCGCGGCACGCGTTGTTCGGGATCGGAAGGAAGAGGGTGGGATCAGATTGAAGAGCTCTTCAGAACACTCGCCGTGGTAACTACGGTAGAATGCGGCCAAGGAAGATATTGTTCGGCGCTGAGCTAACGGCTCAATGCTTCCCGTTACCTCCGGACAATCTATAATACGGATAGCCCGTCACTGCATAGCGTCGAGATTGGCCAGCAAATACTTCGCGGAGCCGTCCCAGAGGTGAGAGCAGTATTCGACGCAGGGTCTAATCTGCGTCTTGTACAGCAGACACCTCTAGTGCGGTGTAAAGAATCGCTTTACCTTATTCAGTATTCCTAGTTTCCGCGAAGCTAGCCCTATACAACTTTCGATATAGTTTTTATTATCGAGCTCTCGACGAACGTCTATGTCAAGGATGTCAAGGTTGTCCTTCATTGGTAATAATGCATTCTGAAGAGAAGGTAGAGGAAGGAAAGGGGATTTCTTCGCACACGCCTGTGTTTTGCGGGCATTGAACTCGACCAGGTTTTCGGTACCCCATTGAGATATACAGTCGAGGTTCCTGTCGAGATCAGCCACGAGTTGTTGTCTGTCGTCCTCAATCTCCGACCGCCCCGCCGCCGGACGAGCCCAGTAGCTCCCGTGCAATGTGCTGTCATCTGCATAACAATGAATGTTCCCGAGGGATAGAATATCATTGATATGCAGAAAGAAGAGAGTTGGTGACAGCACGGACCCCTGCGGCACCCCGGAATTCACTTGCAAAAAGCGAGAAGCCTGGCCATCGCAGAGGACCCGCATTCGGCGTTCGTTCAGAAAGCTGGCCTTCCAGCTGCACAATTGAGGAGGTAGACCATATGCCGGAAGCTTGGAAAGGAGCGAAGCATGCCAGACTCTATCGAAGGCTTTGGCGAAGTCCAGGCTAATCGCCAAGGACTCGCCGTGCCTTTCGATAGCCTCACCCCAGACATGCGTTACGAATGCCAGAAGATCGTTTTGGCCTGAAGCCTGCTGCACATTTCCGTAGTACCACCGCCGGAATGCCGTCGAGGCCACTGGCTTTCCGCGTGTCGAGTGATCGCAGCACTGCCCGTACATCGCATTGCCTGAGTACAATGTCAGGCATATTGTGACCACAGTTGGCGATGGCGGGGGGCTGCAGGCCACGGTCGTCGACCCGGGAATTAGCCGCAAAGAGGTCCGCGAGCATATCCGCTTTCTCTTGGGCTTTGTAAGCCAGTGTTCCATCTGGGTAACGCAGCGGTGGCAGTGAGGGCTGACAAAAGTTAGATTGCATGGCTTTGGCCAGTTGCCAGTATCCACGGCTGCCCGTGGGATGGGAAGTGAGCTCCTGACCAAGCCGCGCGACGCGCTAGGCATCCGCTCTCTTAAAGGCCCTCTTGCTGGATTTTGTGGCCCGGTTGTACGCTGCTTTGAGGTGGCCAACGAGAGACCAGAGAGGTCAGATCACGAGCCCGCTCTGCTGGATCTACTGCTGACGAGTCGCCCAGCCCAGTACAGTGTTTCGGTAGGAGCCCCATTGGGTAGTTCCGACCACTGTGTGGTTCACGCTGGCATGAAGGTGTCACCTCCTGCATGTGATGTACAAATATCACGACGTCTATGGCACTACTCGTCAGCGAATTGGGACGGTCTACGCGATTATTATGCGTCCCTCCCATGGAGCCAGCGCTGCTTTGTAGGAAAGGCTCCTTCAGATAGCGCTACTGCGATTGGGGGGCGAGATCAGTTTAGGGATGGAATATTACATCCCTTTCACTGATGTCGCCAGTATCCGCACAGCCCGTCCCTGGTTCGGGCGAGATTGTGCCAAAGCTGTTCGACAAAAACAGTCGGCATATCGCGCCTGGATCAGGGCCCGGGCAGTGCGCGACCCAAACGTGGGCCACCTCAAAGCAGCATACAACCGGGCCACAAAATCCAGCAGGAGGGCCTTTAAGAGAGCGGATGCCCAGCGCATCGCGCGGCTTGGTCAGGAGCTCACTTCCCATCCCACGGGCAGCCGTGGATACTGGCAACTGGCCAAAGCCGTGCAATCTAACTTCTGTCAGCCCTCGCTGCCACCGCTGCGTTACCCGGATGGAACACTGGCTCACAAAGCCCAAGAGAAAGCGGATATGCTCGCAGACCGCTTTGCGGCTAATTCCCGTGTCGACAACTATGCCTGACATTGTACTCAGGCAATGCGATGTACGGGCAGTGCTGCGATCACTCGACACGCGGAAAGCCAGTGGCCCTGACGGCATTCCGGCGGTGGTACTACGGAAATGCGCAGCTGAGTTGTCTCCTGTACTAACTCGTCTGTACCGCCTGTCTTACTCCACAGGAATCGTGCTGGAGGTCTGGAAAGAGGCGAACGTACAACCGATCCCGAAGAAAGGGATCGGTCTGATCCGGGCAACTATCGACCCATAGCTGTCACCTCAGTCATCTGCAAGGTGTTTGAGCTCCTCATCAACAAGCAGCTCATGCGATACCTCGAAGATCACTCGCTACTAAATGATCGGCAATACGGCTTCAGGTCAAAACGATCAACGGGTGATCTTCTGGCAATCGTAACGCATGTCTGGGGTGAGGCTATGGAAAGGCACGGCGAGTCCTTGGCGATTAGCCTGGACATCGCCAAAGCCTTCGATAGAGTCTGGCATGCTTCGCTCCTTTCCAAGCTTCCGGCATATGGTCTACCTCCTCAACTGTGCAGCTGGATGGCCAGCTTTCTGAACGAACACCGAATGCGGGTCCTCAGCGAAGGCCAGGCTTCTCGCTTTTTGCAAGTGAATGCCGTGGTACCGCAGGGGTCCGTGCTGTCACCAACTCTCTTCCTTCTGCATATCAATGATATGCTATCCCTCGGGAGCATTCATTGCTATGCAGATGACAGCACATTGCACGGGAGCTACTGGGCTCGTCCAGCGGCAGGGCGGTTGGAGATTGAGGAGGATAGACTACATCTCGTGGCTGATCTCGACAGGAACCTCGACTGTATCTCTGAATGGGGTACCGAGAACCTGGTCGAGTTCAATGCCCGCAAAACACAGGCGTGTGCATTTACAGCGAAGAAATCCCCTTTCCTTCCCCTACCCTCTCTTCAGAATGCATTATTACCAATGAAGGACAACCTTGACATCCTTGGCATAGACGTTCGTCGAGAGCTCAATAATAAAAATTACATCGAAAGATGTATAGGGATAGATTCTCGGAAACTAGGAATACTGAATAAGGTAAAGAGATTCTTTACACCGGACCAGAGGTGTCTGCTGTACAAGACGCAGATTAAACCCTGCGTCGAATACTGCTCTCACCTCTGGGACGGCTCCGCGAAGTATCTGCTGGACGCTCTCGACGCTATGCAGCGACGGGCTATCCGTATTATAGATTGTCCGGAGGTAACGGGAAGCCTTGAGCCGCTAGCTCAGCGCCGAACAATAGCTTCCTTGACCGCATTCTACCGTATTTACCACGGCGAGTGTTCTGAAGAGCTCTTCAATCTGATCCCACCCTCTTCCTTCCGATCCCGAACAACGCGTGCCGGGCAGAGATGCCACTCCCACACAGTGGATAGCATGTTAGCAAGAACCGAGCGTTTTAAACGTTCGTTTTTCTGCCGAACGATAGTGGCCTGGAACGCCCTGCCTGTGCACGTGTTTCCTCCTACACATAATCCTGGGTTCTTTAAGCGGAGCGTGAAGAGGCACATCAGTAGGTCGTCAAGTTGAGGGCCACTCTCTATAGTATTGTGTGCTGTGAGAGTGGCCCACAATCGCTAGACGTCGTCACGACTTACCACCAGGCGGGCGGCGTCAATTTGGCGAACCCAACATTAAAAAAAAAATACATACACACATACAGACAAAACGCCAAATCGGCCAGTCCTCGAGTTGAAACTGAGACGCTTGGCTCGCTCGGTCAATAAGCAATCAAATCATTCCTCATTAATATATTAGTATACCTTGTAGATAACTACGCTCCAATTTGCGCAGGTAAAGAACATTGCATAAATGTTTTAAAGTAGTACGGTGTCTTGCGCGGTGCTTCGCGCCGCACCACGCCGTAGGTTTTGGCCTATAACTTTAGACCCCTTAGGGCAAGGTAAAATTTTCGATTTTTTGGCTGGCCTCCAGATCGAGGGCTATCTATCCATAGGTGGGTTTACCATCATTAGAGCATAAGCAGTCCTCGAGAGCTAAGGGGGACAAAAATTACGTTCACCGTTTCTATATATAGATGGCAACCAAAATTATTCATGACATTATTCATAATTTTACTATGTATTGCTTTCTTCAACAGGAATTTTCCTACTTATATATTGTGATGTTAGATTAGATTAGAATAATCATTATTGTACACCGATTAGAAATTACAGCCAAAAAATATATCCGATGTACAAAGGGCGGCCTTACCGCTAAAAAGCAATATCTTATAGGCAACCTTAGGATGGACATGTATTGAAATAGAAAAGTTTTATGGTGATAAGGCGATGTTGAATAATTAAGTACACTACTGCACTTCAGATAGACTATCGAACACCTACGGCTCAGACTACGTAAAACAGTTTCCGCGATCCTGATTCCAAGAACCTATTATCAGAGTAATAAGCCCGCCTAGCCTAATATATGTCCAATTTTTAAGAAATAAGATCGGTTCAGTCGTTTATTATACGGTTCGGGTACGGTTTCGGGTGCAAAGGGGCTCTACCAACATCTTTAGGGCTTACCACCAGGCGGGCGGCGTCTATTTGGCGAAACCAATATAAAAAAAAAAAACGTTAGCCTCAACAAATGAACAAACTTTATATAATTTAGAGAAAATAAATGAAATCATAAAAATAATATCCACATATTTGGCAGTTCAGTCTAATGGGTGGTTACAGCGCGCAGCTCAGCCGCCTGTAGTTATCGTGTTAAGCCTTTCAATTTCAGCTATACACATCAAAACATCGTACAGTATTCCGACAGGATGATTTATACAACCTCCGTACGACCTACAAACTAAGGCAACCTTCACATTTTTCGATACTCTTTGTTGGCACGTGGTGAACACTGTTCACCCCTCACAGGTTCGCCTGTCATGTCATTGCTATGAAGATCATTTATCATCCCTCAATACTGCCATCAGCCTCCGGCGTCTCACTGGCGCTCGCCTTTCCAACAATAGTTCAATACTTTCTATTGGTAACGATCATTTTACGTTTTAATTGTTTACATTTTCATGTAGAACTTTTGAATCAACAACCTCTCTATATCTCATACGCAAATCCGACCGTCTCAAACAGATTTGCATTTTGCATACACTTTGTTTTCTGACGAATCCGATCTCCATCAGCATGCAAAATGAATGCAAAATTAATGTAATTATAGTCTGCAATGTTTCACTAATAAAACTCATTTGTATCATCATAATTTATTTTATCATCTTCACCAATTTTTCAAATTTAATACACTTTATTATTACAATACAATAATTTAAAAGATCAGTAGCATACTTCACTATAGTCCTCATTTAAACTGGAATGAACGATAAACGTTATTTTATTAGTGAATAAAGAATAACATAACTAATTAGCACGAAAAAATATTTTACAAAATGAACGAAGACGATAACAGGCAACATCCTATTGCACAGATTTTTTTTTTACAAAATAATAATGTTGAAAAGATTTATTATTTAAGATTTTGAACATTATTTTAGATTATACTATATTATCTAATATTTACAAACAATAAATAAAACAACAAATGTACGAATCAAGAAAAAAAGCATACAAACATCCTCTTTGAAGTAAATCAAATTATATACGAACCACAGATCGCGGTGTTCACTTAAGGATTAAAATTTAACAAAATATCACAGTTGACCACGACATCTAAAAAAGGGATTACAAATTTTTTAATGATGGTTTATAAAAATCAAACGAACAAATAAAGATTTTACGTATGACTGTCATAGGACGTTTCTTTAAGGTTAAATACTCGGGTACAATTAATTAACATAAATAGGTAGATAGGTACATTAATACGTAGCCCAATGTGACTGTGATTATTGTATTTTATGAATGAAGTTTTTACAACATTTCAAAAAGAATTTAAAACTTGAAGAAACAATAAGAAACATTTTTAATTACTAGAATTATTTTTAAGTACATTTTACATTATACGACATTAAAGATTTTAAAGTAGGTACGCAATAGTGGCATATGAAATGTTTATGGTACCATTGTGGAATCTTTAAAACTCAATATTTTTATTATTACTTAAGTAATTAATTATCATACGTATTCATTTTGACATAAATACTTTGTTATTTACAAACTAAGGTCAGGAACATAAAACAGTTCTGGAGACATATTCATATATATATTATAGATTTCTTCGCTCTAAATAATTACGACAAGATATTTATAACGATAGGAAGGAATTATTAATTCACAAATGGGTTGAGATAAAGAAACGTAATTTTGTCGATTGTAAGTTATATTATGAGTAGCGATATTTGCACGATGCACTCATTTTCCAACTAACATTTCACAAATCTACGCTCATCTTTCATCAACCTTACTGAGCTTACTTCGTTAAAATCTCACAGCGCTTTTAAAAGCCCCCTCCAATTAGGTTATTAGGACTGTGAAATGACCTAAATATATTATTTCTGATACATTTTGTCTTTAACTTTTGTTTTCATACGCCGTTACTTGATCCCTGTACAGTTCCGAATTTGTTTTAATCATGAGATGTCTACCTGTTGGCTATATTATTCTTAATCGAATCAAGTATGTCTAATGCAGAACATGATACATGTCTTTTTACATATCATTGAATTATTTTCCTCAGCGTATCGAAACTACTTCAAAAAGCATCGGAAAACGTAGTCAGATATAAAGTTGTGAAAGCTCATGTTTCAAAGTTCTGCAAAACACACTTTCAGGCCATCATAATAGAAATTCGGCTGTCTTACAGTTTTACGAATAATCCAAATCGATACAGCTTATGACTAGCTAAAATTCAATACTACTTTAAATCAACACCGTTGTAGCTAATGTACACAATATCATTTTTGACATGAAAATTTGATGACATTATTTCATTAACTAGTAGAGGTATGTAAAACTGGAACAAGCTTAATAGTATGCTTCATATTTTTCATATCATATCAAACTGGTCTTGACTGTCTCTTCAGTCCCTTACCATTGTTCTTTATCGCACAAACACTTTACACGTCACTAGGAACGTCATTAATAACAATAACAAAATTAGGCTACACCATCAAATTTTTCGAACAGCGAATAACTGACCCAGTCTAGTTGTTGTAATATTAAGTTACATCCCAATATTACACGCAACCCCGCAGCAACGGACAACTGTCTAATTTAATAAATCAGTTATCCGCTGTTCGAAAAATTCCACTGATCCTATGCGGAGAGATGCGCAAACTGACTCGGGTGAAGATCGAACTGGTAGGGGTGGCCATACGGATTCATATGATACGGTACTATGTTCATCGAAGCCATCTTATGCTCTTTCTTCCACTTCATTCGACGGTTCTGGAACCAGATTTTTATCTGGCGCTCTGTAAGGCAGAGTGCATGAGCGATCTCAATTCGTCTTCTGCGTGTCAGGTATCTGTTGAAGTGGAATTCTTTTTCGAGTTCCAGTGTCTGGTATCGCGTGTATGATGTTCTCTGACGCTTTGTCTCCCCGTTGGCGTTCACTGTACCTGAAATTATCGAAAAGAAACTTTAGAAAGTATTTTTAAAATGACCAAGGATTTAGTAGAAACTATTAAAGTATTATTCTGGTCACAAAGCGCTGGCCACGTTAATATTTAGAATGTTCATTTGAGCGCCAATGAATAGTTGGCTCGATCGACTTCGTGTCTTGCTACGCTTGCTCGATTGTGATGTACTGCTTGCGGCAACATGGTCGCCCAAGAAACAGATTTCCATCCAGAAATAAAAACAATATAGTAATTTTAATTTATAACTTCTAGCTGTCACATTTTTCTTAATTTATAATAGGTATGTTGTTTTGAAGTTTATTGCGACACCTAATATAATGATTGTTTTGGCACATGCTTGTTCCTGTTTGACTAAAGCCAAGATAAACTGTATACACTAAGCATGGTGCAATACTGCAAAGATTAAAATTGGTAAAAATATATATGTAGCGTAACTGTAAAACTATTTATTTAAATGGTATTTGAAGTATGAAATGCAGTTAGTAAATGAATATCAAAGGGAGTGAAGTGAGTGGAATGACGACGGCACGCAAGTCATGGGTTGCATGCCACACCTGTCACGGCATGTCGTCGGAACGGCCCACCACTTGGTCCGGCTTGGACAGTCGCCAGTGCTCTTGTGATAGATACGCTGCCCGTCTCGAGAGTGTCTACCGAATTAAACTGTACCATTTATTACATTTCTTTAAGGAGATTTGTGCACTAATGAGTAGCCTCGTCATTATTATTAACCTATTGAATCATTATAATGCTGTTTATATATCTATCATCCTGAAGTCTAAAATATCATTCTAGATTATCTGTTATTCTAAGTTCTCAAACAATTGTCTATGACGACGCCTACCTATTCGCCTTCAAAGATTCATGATAGGCCTTCGATACAACGTCTATTCTTTCAGTTGTCAGCCCCGTGTCAATAAAGATGTTTAAGAGAATATAAATATTCTATTAAGTAAGAGCTTAAAAGCGAACAAGTGAAGATGCAGTAAAAACCGAGTTGATTGAAATGTTAGTGACAGCCTGATGCCCATACAACAGACGAACAGTATTATTTTAACATAAATAATATTCCTTGTACGAATGGATACAATACGGAGTATGTACCTATTTGAATTTCAATATTTTTTTAGAATAAGGTAAAGCTAGTTTCTTAATAACTTAAAGTTGTAGACGTTGTATTCATTTTAGTCATTATCTATAGTTTTAACCGTTTTTAAAAACGATAATTCGTTTCTAAAAACGTTTTAAGAAAACACATACAGCAACTCTGATAATTTAGCTTTGGTGTATGTGTTTTCTTGGAGGTATTTTATAGTTTTTTTTTTGTATTTGAAATCACTAAGCAAAATGCAGATTCAAATCTCACACAAGCAAATAAATCTTAGTTTCTTTCATCGGATATTTGGTTTCTTGTAGATTTGTTATAACATAATTCACATCTAAGTACCATAAATTGCAAAAAGAGTAAACAGACAGATTTCCATGGGTTTTGGAGATCAGATGGCAGTCGCTCCACGGAAAATATTAAAATTCAGCATCGCAGTTAGACTGGAAACCGACCTCAACTGGATTGGAAAAAGGCTCAGTGGTTGATGATGAGTAAACAGACAGATTTACCATAGCGTCTTCAACCCTCGTAAGTGGTATTTCTATATTTACTAACTAACCAATGGAAACTCAGAAAACCTATTAATAGACGAGAATCCCATGTCTATAATTACACAGAGGTAATTTTCGAGAGACTATTCTTAAAACCTCACTTGCCTAGGTTTGCTAGTAGAGGTCTTTCGTAAAGTTGTTGAAAAAGGTGTATCAAATTCCATAGTTCTGTAGAGTACCAGTTATGATAAACATTTGGATATTTTGAACAAGAAGATTTGGATACTGCAGTTATTGGATACTTGGATACTATGGATATTATGATATAGGATAGTTGAACGCAGTCCGTTCAAAAATTTTTTAGGGTTCTGTAGTTTGTGAACTACAAAACTAACCGTTTTGACATTCAGTCGTGTCTCGGAATCTCAAAACGGTTAGTGCTAGAAACTCGAAACCTTGCATGGAAATGTGTATTTATAACGCCGACAAGATGAGCCCCTGAGGGAGGATACGCTACATCGCTTTCTCTGCCGCCTCCTTTCCGAGCATTACCTGCTCGCAGAAAAATACGGCCACGTTCCACTACTTCTGCTGGAGACCATGGTTTGCATCTAGCCAGAGAGTATTATATACCAGATATATACCAGAAAGCCACTTGTAAGAAAACATTTGGACAGTTTAATTTAAGTTAAGTTTAACTATATTAAATTATAGTTAAACTTAACTTAAATTAAACTGTTAAGTTAAGTTTAACTATATTAAATTATAGTTAAACTTAACTTAAATTAAACTGTCCAAATGTTTTCTTACAAGTGAACAGGTGAGGCTTGGTTAGCTACAGTAACCTTTTAAAAAAACTTACTCATCTTGTGTACTGATAATTCTAGGTCACATTTATATTCCGTCTAGACATATTGCATGGTCGAATTTCAAATGAATGATATCGCATTAACAATGGATGAGATTTGAAAATTTGAAATGTAAATTAGGAACCGCATGGAGACCAGTTTTCGATAAAACGTGATTTCAACTAATATTGTCACCGGTGTCTAGATCACATGCATTGCAATCCAGCTGTCTATTTTATGCAGAAATTACTTGGTTATTAATACAGTTTGTTCTAGATAATTTGTACTTATTTATTCTTTGAATGGCAACCGATTTCATCGAATGAAACGGAGGTCATTCATTATAGCAGTAACTGTTTGTCTCTTAAGATTTTTTTATATCACTTAACAAGTACCTAAGTAATTTTGACCAGTAAATTTATTTTTAGTAGGTATACATCAGTGGTGGAAATAAATAGGAAACTTAGATCTTCTATCAGAGTGACTTTGGTTCACCAGGCGTCTTAATTAATATACTCGCCACCAAGCTGAGTCTTTCTTCCCGGAAGAGGTGAAAAGTGGTGATTTCATACACCAACATTTCAGGGATAGGAATAATCAAAACTTAATGAGCCATTAAATATATTCAAAGTTTATATACCATTGAATTTTTCCAATCCTCATATCATCACCTCAAATGGGCACCGACATAAAAATATTTTAAGATACATCGTTGAAAAATATGACTAATGCCATCTAGATGAGAGTGTAGCATGCAATAAAAATGACAGAATCATATTTTATCTGTGGCATTCATAGGCCGTATAATTGTTGGTTTTATATTCACGTAAAATTTACTGTGTTACTATTATTAATTGGAACATCTTTTTTACATCGCTAATTGACATAAACCCTTGTTTATTATGTGAATTTATTTTATGACTTTTATGTTCTATTTATTATTATTATTGAACCCTATTTCATAGTTTGAAATATTATTTAAAGCAGGTGAACTAGCGTACACTGTGTAAAAAAACCTAACGACAGTTTGTTGAAATGAGAAATATGTATAATACGGTAGATATATTGATGAAAATACAATATGATATACAGGTCGTTTATTTGAAAAAAAAACAACGTCGAAAATAAATGTTTATCTCTCTGACATTACCCTGAAAAATAAATACGTAGCAGATATACTTTTTTTTTTTTTTTTGGCTGCGGCCGCTCTAACGTCCGTTGCCGGGCGTCTCTGGTTACAAGCAGAACGTATTTCCAGTGGCGCCCGGCGGACTTTGACCACCTCTGTGGTCTCTGCGGGGGTTGGGTCGGGATGAGATTCCCGCGTCGTTAGGGCAGGGTTTTATCCCGCGTCAGTGAGTGAATCTGGTTGCGTGCTATGGGGCAAAGGCCCCGTAGCACGCAACCCTTCTAGCCTGCTTCTGTGAGGACGACGGGTGGCGATCCCGCCGTCCTCAGGCCCCGATCATGGAGGTCGATGGTCTTGGGCGTAGATGAGTCTGCGGCGCCCTCGCCGCTGCATACGGAACTCGGCGGGGAGGGTACGCTTCCTGTCCCTCTCGGCCGCCTCCTTTGCGAGCACGACTTGCTTGCAGCAGGACACGGCCGCGTTCCACCTATATCCGCTGGAGACCATGGCTTGAAGCATGGTCTCCAGCGAGAGGGTATCCACGCCCAGACCCACTACGAGGTCCCGGCGCTGACTCGCCCACGCTGAGCACTCCACCAACGTGTGGAGTGCGGTGTCGTCGTCGGAAACCTCGCAGTGTTGACACCGGGGTGTGACCTCACGACGGATGCGAAACAGATAGCTACCGAAGCATCCATGCCCGGTAACGGCGCCCCCATGGGTTCTGCTGCAGGGTCTCCAGGCGCTCCTCGCGGGCCTGCTTTATTGTCTCCTGGAGATTACCTTTAGCCTCCCTGTAAGCCTGATAAAGCTCCGCCTCTCGGGTTGCCGCGTCGTCTGGGAGGCGATGCCTCCGGCGAAACCTGGTGTACTGGCGGCGGGCGGAGATACATGCTGCGCGCAGCTGTGCAATCTCCGGCGACCACCAGTACACCTGCTTCCTTGCCGGTCTGGGTGTAACCCTAGGCATCGCCGCATCACAGATTTGCGACATGGCTCTCCTGAACCACTCCGCCTCGGCATCCACATCGGCAGGCCGGTCCCGTGCCGGAATCCAGGCCTGCACGATGGATGCCTCCAGGAGAGCCTCCCGATCCAGATGGTGAAGTGCCCAACGCGGATCCGGGGGATTTTCTACCGGCTGTGGGAGGTCAGGTGGGGGGACGACATTGAACCGGATGTACCGATGATCCAAGTACGTCTCTATTTATGAAATTTTATTGTATACCCACAAGAACAAAAGTAGATTTGTGAAAAATAGTGATAATCATAATCTAAACTTAAGAAATAAGGATAAACTGGCTGTTCCTAAATTTAGGCTTCATAAAGTGAGTAATTCTTTTGCGGGGAACTTTATTCGAATGTACAATACATTGCCAACCGAAATAGCAAATTTATCTGTCAATAAATTTAAAAAACTAATAAAAAGTAAATTGTGCCATAAAGCTTATTATAGTATTAATGATTTCTTAGATGACAAGGCGGCCTGGTTGTAACAACGTAACGAATTGCTCCTTTCTAAATAACTCTGTATTAGATTTAAGATAAAGAAATATTTTGAAAAAAGCCGAGCTGAGTTTCTTGAGGGCCCTTCTCAGTCTCGTTGCATTTTGGAACCCTCGGTAGAGTCACACCAACTTCTGACGAATCTAAATAATTTTCTGAAAATTTCAAAGATAATAAACGTTATTTTATATTTTATATTTTATTTTATATTATATTCTCCTCACCCTCCTCCACGTGCCAGCCAGTAATACGGGCGACGAGGGCAGAAGTCGCGAACGATACGTCCACGACCCAGCTGGTCCCCCGCTGCCAGAAGGTGGCGACTTCCCCCGGTTGAGGACCTGCAGACTACGCGTTCTGGTCCAGTCCTCAAGAAGCTTCCCCTTGTCCCTGGTTTCCCGGGAGCCCCACGCCTCACTCCAGGCGTTGAAGTCTCCCAGGAGCAGGACAGGGCGAGGACGGCACGCAGCGAAGACGACGTCAAGCTCAGTGAGCCATAGCTCAAACTGAGTCTCGTCCAGTGTCGGCGAGATGTAGGTGACCACGACTGCCAACCCATCATAGTCCGCCGCAACACACCCGCGGCCCCTTGCAATGATAGCAAGGCGCAAGTTGTCTGCGGCGGACCCCCCGAAGATGAAACAGGCCGAGCCGGTCCACCGGGCTTCCCGGGTGGACGTAGTACGGCTCGGCGACCACGGCCAAGTTTATGGACCACTGCCGGATGCTCTGGTACAGAAGATCAGCAGCGCGGCAGCGGTTCAAATTCACTTGCAGGATGCGGATATGGGTGTCAGACATTAATGGACGTCCATATCAGCATCCCGCCAAAGCAGATATACCTAACATAAAATAAAAACCTGTTTAGAGAGTTCAGGTGAATACGGTCTGAATATATTTTCAGTTGCATGAATACGCAGTTGTGGACAGAATCAATCATATGACGCAGATATTTTTGTAAATCTTTTAAACAAAATATCATGATATGTAAATGTATTATTGTAAATATATTATACTAAAAAACTCAGCTATAACGGAAGCTCAAATCACCGGGCGATATATTATTATACAACAATTTCGAATTCAGTTCGAAACTATAAGATAAAGTAGTTTCTAATAACTATAATAAATTACTTGTGACTCTATGGCCGGCTTCTGAATTGAGAATTTGAAGTTGAGCATGTCAAATGTCAAAATTTGTTCCTGAATTTTGACATTTGGCGTAGGTACTCAGTGGATGCTCAACTTCAAATTCTCAATTCAGAAACCGGCCCTATAAGTTAGAATTTATTTTATTATTTTATGGTCATCCACGTCTAACGTAAGTCATTGGCAATCAATAGCCGGGTGCACAAATCTATTCGTACCAAATAAATTGAATGAAGTAGGTAATCCAGACTTCAGCTGCATCGCATTTAGACTGGAAAAGCAATCCTAACTCCGTTGGGAAAAGGTTCAGTGGATGATGATTATGGAACAATGGTCATTTCCAGACATTAGACAGGGTGACTAACCTATTAAATCAGTTACTATGGAGTCTAGTCCGAAGTTGAATGAATAACATCTGCTCATTACGTACAGCCGGTGCATCGTCAAGCAGGTCATTCGGCAATATAATATCTACAATACATACACATAACAGACACATTAATCTTATAGGTAAAGCTGAATGTGATGAATCTTTTAACTTTTTTCCCAGACGTGTTTTAAATTTGGACTTGGAATTATTTATTATTTTCATTCAGACTGGTTCATTCAGAGATACGTACAAGCCAAGTTTGGTAGATTATATGGTTATTCTTGCTAAAGGACTTTGAATAAAGGAAACAATAACTTTCTGACTACTACCCCCTAAAGGTATATTCCTGTTCGGTCCAATAAAGGTAATGGTGAGGGAGCCATAACACTGAGAAATTTATTGATTAACAGCAAACTCATTTTCCCCCAAAAAAAATCTCAAATCAGGTAGCTATCAGAGTAATCCAGTTAAAATATTCGGAATAAAATTGTAAGGTTGCATTAATTCGGATAAAGCTGCAAATTGGTGCAGGTCTTAAGTACACTATTATAAATGAAATATCAAAAGTTCCCATCGATCTGACTTGTGCTAATAAAGTAAAGTATAAGTTATAAGGTTTAATTATGATTAGCACTTTTCCTTCACCTTCAAAGCTACCATGATGCGGAGGACAATTTTAATAAATTAAAGAAGATAACATTATATAATAATAATATAGTAGGTACCTACTTGGAACTGATGATGAAACGATAAACATTTCTTACTTCACTAAGTACATAATTTGTACCAATGTATTATTATTTAAAAACCAGTAATTAATAAAATTAAATGATAACAGGATTCACCTGCGTACGGACACAAAGACAGTCAGCCGTGTGGGCATGACACTTATGCATGACAGTTGCATTGGCGGTCGCAAGGTGGGATACGGCTATCTCCATATCAAATACATCACATATTGGAAACTAACTGATTAAATATCAATATTAAAACCAAAACAATTCATTTCGTCATTCTTAGCTTCTACAACTTTTACATTGACATTATGTTGCATGTAAATTTACGATAGTTTGATGAATTTGTCATATTCTTGTGCCACTCATATCATATTTATTACACAGCATTAACTTTTACGGTTGGAAAATTCTGTAACTACTTAAATATGTTTGTGGGTTTACTTGAAGTGATGAGGGTGGAACGAACGTCGTTGCAACGTAAGAGTTAACAACTTAACACTCGAAAGATGAAAAATAGAAAAGAATAAGAGTTTCTGTTTCATAAACAAGGACGAAAATTTTACAAAAGATTCTCATGCAAAAACAAGTACCTATTCATTGCTTTTGGAACTACCATTTAGGTACTGGGTTAGTATTTATGTGTTCATGACAGTCCATGTACCTATTCTCTGTCTTTAATCTGCCCTCAGTCGTGTAAATTTTATTCAGTGTTTTTTCTGGCTGCTATATCTTCAGCTATCACTGTGTGATGTGTCATCTGTCCCGCGGTGGCACTTTAAGGAACTTTTGGTTTACTTAAGTAACGAGTTTTGTCGTTTTGTTTTTAATGGAATCCCTCGAGCTTTTTTCCCAGTAATACTGTTGGTGTATTTTTTTATAGAGTCGAGTGATATGAAGTATACTTTTATTTTGTTAAGTTTTCTTTGTGGCCGTGGCAGATTGTAGTTATAACCAGTAACATTGATAGTGTTCTGGTAGGTTAGAAAACTTATTTTTTTGCTGTGAAACGGAACTGTGATATGCTTTTTTATGTTTTTGTATGTTTATTACATACCTAAGTACATCTTATTTGGTATGTAGATACCAAATATGTAGGTGTATGTATATGTATTACTATTTTCATGAACACTTCTTATTCGATCTACGAGCTATGATAATGTTTCAAACTAATAAATTAAAGCGATGATGTCTGCACGCACGCATGTTTCAAATTATGTCATCATCCAACCCACTAGCTCGTGTTATGTTACTCCAAATGTCACTGGTTCCTAGTCAGCGTTAGTTATTATTTGGCTCGTTGCCTCATCATTATTAACTTTAACATAGATAAGAAATTTGTTAGTTTCCATTTAAAAACAAGAATATTCTACAGTATTCTTGATGTTGACTTTAAAATGTGGAATTACAAATAGAGAAGTGCGCAAGCACAGCAATGTAATCGTCGATCCATAAAGAGCATTCAAAGATTGCCCGATTGGGTCCCGAAGCGGGCACGAAGCGGCCACATTAAGAGTAGATATCTCACGTTCTCAGTGAGTACTAATCACGACATAGAAATATTAAGTACACTAATATCTTGTACAGATTTACATAACACACAATAAATCTATAAGTCGCACTGCGCGCGTTAGAGCATTGCAGACGACGCCGCTGATAAATTCACATTAGAAATTTTTAGACCATCTATTTAGGTGACTATTATGAGTTCGTTTGAATTACAATGTAGGTTAACAATTATCTAGCAATAATAGACTAACTATAGGTACTATTTACTTGTATAATACTGCTTATCACTGTATTGTTTAAATTTGTTTTACATCCATAAGTAGGTAACTAAGTTTGCACATATAAATTCGAATAAGTTATTCAAAGTTAATTCAGTAGGTATAAGTTTCAAAAACATTCGTAAAGCATTCTAGACATAGTAGATTCTGATCTTAAACCATTTACAACACTCTGTGTAGTCTGCTACTTCGCTGTATGACTTTAGACCAGATTGTAATCGGTTAGACCAACCGCATATCTATCCACGTTTGCTTAGTAACTTAGCGGACCAAACCGGTAAATACACAAAGTTATTTATAAGAAGTCAAGTGTAAAACTACCGTAAATATTCTATTTGTGATTGCATTGTTATTTATTTATTTGTGAAAAGGTTTAATTATCATTAATACCTAAGTATGTAACTGACGCAGTCTGTTCGTTTGGATCTTTTAAATTACCTAATAAAATATTTAGCAGTAGATAGAGTGATTAAATAGAAAGTTTTATATCTTAATATATACTAGTGACTCAACCCGGCTTCGTACAGGTGCAATATTGATACCAACCAACGTAGGGCAGGGTCGGAGTGAGGGCGAGAGACTCTACCGTGAGAGCGGTGGCTATATTAATAGGCTAGTCCTCCCTAATAAGCTTGTGCTTGGCGTAAATGATTGTCAAATCAAATCACTATGTTTCTACTTGGTAATTGAAACAGCCTGATCGTTGGTATGAAATACTACATTATGACGTCATTTATTTGTACTACCTATCATGTTTGAAATAAAAATTAATACAAGAAAGATAATAAGATTGAATAGAATGGATATTCAATTCTCTTTGAATGAATTTTGTATTTAATAGTTACGTTTGAATTATTTATGTAGGCTTGCACTTACTTGTGACTAATTCATAATGTCAGAAATGACAGCAGGAAACAAACAGCCAACGAGTTGTGGTTTGGGTATAACATGTCCACTCAATCATTCTATACTATAGGTATGTATAGATTTTAAAGGTAGCCTATCTATTATTTCATTATAACACTAACTAATACTATAAATACTAATAAAATAGAAAACATAGACTTTAACTTCGTAGAGTGTCCTCATAGAGCTACACGGGTCGAATGGTTGTCTCCTAAACTTGATCGAGGATCAATTACGAACGCCGCCGTGGGACCGGTAATAATTTAAAAAATATCGCTCAGTAAATTATGCCATAAATAAAATTTAATAACACGTACGCCCAACGTAACAGCGTCATGTGCGGAAAGCTAATTGAATATTAATTTTATAATAAATCTGACCAAACCAGTCTTGACTACATCTCATATTTATAACTTAAGTTCACATTTGGCAACACACATTAATAGATTGTAATGATCAATAACTTATTGGTGTCACAAATATTACAACTTTTAATTGTAAAGAGGTTTTTGTTTAAATCAGTTAGTGGTTAATACTGTGAGCCACGCCTACTGCGGTGAACATTACAAACACCTTCCGTTTCACATAATTTATTACTTTTATCTCGAGTATAGTCGCGGTCGGTGCACACAAACACACGACATCTCCGACAATAAGACAAATCGTTCGATTACGAGACACTACCTGCCCGCGGTGGGTCCACGTCATGCTAATTTTCAATAGCCTTTTTTTCCTTGAACTAATTATTACCCGTCACTTTCAAGAAAGTAAAAGTATTATTAGAGCATATACCTCTAAATACACAAATAAGTAAATTAATTGCTGTGAGTTTTTCAAAGAAATACTTTCTTCAGACTGCACATTGTGTAGAAAAGCGGACAAAAAATATTACAGTTTTGTATGCATTTTGATCTTGCAAAATTCCGTAGTTTTGACGTTTGGCAACATTTGGTACTTTTCGCACAGGCCCATGATTTATGTTGTTCTATAAAATGTGCTTTGTTATTGAACCTAGTTGTTTTAAATAAGACCACTTGCGGTGTCGTTATAGTAACATTCAAAAGAGTAGTATGGACATTATGTGGCTATGGAGAATATAATGAACGTATTAAGTACCCAGTCGTTTTCATTGTATCTACAAACAAAGATGACGTGGACTTAAGAGTATAAAGACCTCGAGGTAAGCGAGACTGGGAACGTTTTGCCATATAAAGCTAAGAATAGATTCTGATATCATAGTGTTTACTAAGCAATTTAACTGCGATAGGTACTACAAATAGAATTGGATTTAATATCGCTACAACGTTACTACTACATTGTGTAATGTATAATCTAACTAGAGAACATGAATGATTTAAGAAATGAGTTATACGGTTTATCAAATTTAAACATCCATCTAAAGAGACTAGACTACCACACGCCAAGCGAGGTATTGTCGAAAGAAATCTCCATACAAAACATTACTCGGTCGTGTTGAGCGATTTATGCGACAGGTTGCGGTGTGCGTAGCACTGTGCACTCCTTATTGTATATTATTGTAGTGACACCGACTAATTTGTTGGCCGAATGATGAGCCAACTGCGGGGAAAGAGGTTGTTTACGTTTAACTATATTAACTCTGAACGTGTAGCAGATTATACCCGAGTAAAATATTATAAACTAGGTCTCAATCTTAGAGCGATATATGAAAGTAAACTTGAATTATATATCCGCTGTTCTAAAAATTCATTTTCGGCAATTATTTAAATTGTACCCATACATTTTATAAGTATTTTAAGCTTGTATGTTGGTATTAAATGCATTTTTCAAATTAATGATGACATACATTTTTTTAAGAATTAAAATATGTTTGTTTTAAATACAGTCCCTTAGTTCTTGGATTTGTATAATCTGCGTGGACGCATGGTGGATGTCGAGTTCCGACATCGACGAGTGACAGCCGAGTGCACGCACGCGCGCTGTTCTTTACATCAGTGGACAGTCAGGCACGCAGAAATGTGTTCAAGTTTACTTCATATTGAATCTGACATGATCATTCATAACAAAATGTTGCAGAGTTGGCAATATTAAAATAGACGATACATTTTAAGAGAATGTCAACGTCATCACGTGATTGCATTAATAATATTTTTATCATATTTCCAGATATAAGAGTACTAGGTATACCAGTACACATCCCCTTATGCAAACTTAGTAAGGCTCTTTCCTTAGCGAGTACGACTGTTATTTACGTTAAGTTACCAATAGATGTACCTACTATCAGTAAAGATTAACGCTCTTTCGACACAGCGTTTGTGTACATACTTTAGGTTACCTAATAAATAAGGAACCTACCTTCCAAATTCTTTGACAGACACGATAATTATATTTATAAAGTTCCTGATGGACTCACAATATGAAAATTGCAATTGACCTTGTTTTTGTGTTATCAATGTATCTAAATATTCAAAATACACGTCAATGTTTAACAAGACACGAAGCGAGTGGCTCGCACTGCCCGTGACATTTGAAAACAAACCGATCATTCCTCGCAGTGAAACGTCAGATGGTCAGAACTCAGTGTGTATTAACACCATCTTGATATTGTTTATACATATTTTGACTTACTAAAATCGATGAATAAACACTTACACTTCTATTTTTACTTCAATGCATTTTTACTAAATTGTCGGCGCGTATAAAGGTGTGTTGCATAGATGGTACTTTATAATGCTATAATCGGGTAAATTAATAAAAAGTTGATAAGGATAATAATATTTTGATGTATTGTATTACAGCCAAGTAAGTATATTTAGTTACTTTACTTTCTACATGTGCCTAAATGATAGCTAAAAGAAACTTATTGCTAACACAATTTACTGGTTATCGGCCAAAAAGATAAAATAGTCTAATTTAATACACAATCGCTTCTGCTAAAATTTTTACTCTTTCTGTTTACAAGAGCATAATAAAGAAGTAAATTCACACTCTTTTCTACCCCAACAGCTGATAGGGGTGTTTAGCTCTATTACGTGTATTATAAAAATCATAATAATTAATTTAATGTTATATTTGACGCCTATACTCCCTTGAGTCGCAAGCCACAATTCATTAATCATATGCCTAATGATCTGTTTAGATCCAACATGTAACTATAAATGCGTTTCTTATAAGGATTATTTAATTTCCTTTTGTACGACACAGTTATCTTTTATTTGGATGGTATCTGGGGCTATAAAAAAGATTTAGGAATTACCACGGGAACACTCACAATATGAGTAATGATAAATCTACAGAAATGTACTATTCACTTGTTAATTATTTTAAGTAGCCTGCCCATAAAATACTTTTGAAATATTATGGCAACAGAACCGGCGGTTATCGAAAATTTACAATTTGAGTCCTATACTCAAATTGTAAATTTGAGTATACTTGAAAGAAAAGCAGAACTTGATAGTAGATAAACATACACCAAATCATAGTACATAAATAATTACCTAATATAAGACTAAATTATGAATAAGTTCTAGTTATTCATAATTTAGTCTTAATTGACACTAGGTACCCTTATAATTGTTTATTATATGAAAATCACTAAGTATTGGTGCCAATATTCATAGATATATATCGTTATTGTATGCACGTACTGCCCCACCCATCCTACTGATAATTATTAACCAATTACAGAGTGACAAGCCTTCGCCGCCATTTTAATCGGTTCGCAGCTCACTATGCATTGCACTCATAAATCTGTATGTCTGTAGGTCCAATCCAGTTGGAATATCGTGCTATCTTATAATTGGAGTTCGTATCAGGTAGCGAGCCGGTTTAGGTTTTGTTTTATTTATTTACTTACATAAAACACTTATTTACTGTCTCTCTTCAGTTTTATAATTCGATTGATGATCTTCTTACTCATATGATTTTTTTGCACTATCACATTCTGCAGTGAATTCTGTTCTTGAATTTAGCACCTTTTCTGACTAATGTAGGTATTGACATAGATATCTATCGCAAATAATAATGTAATACACCAAATGGAGAAAATCTGGAAGTTTACACCTACTTTTCTATAACTTATTAACATTTAAAACACACATATTACGTCTATATCCCCGAAGGGGTAAACAGAGGTGCATTACACACCCACACTTTGCCAGTATTTTCAGTCCCACGTAACCAAAAAACACATATTGCCGTCACCGGAAACACATATAATGGGTATTGTCCAAAATTCCCGAATTAATTTAATGAAGAGTAGCGGCAATTGTAATTTTGAAAAAAATTTGGACCCCACTGCCTTGCGATGAAATGTTGATGAAATGCAACAAAATCTTACGTGCCAGCCGCTAAGTATGGCACAGCCAATTAAAGTCCTGGGTGTCTCGGACTAGCTTTAATTTGTTAACAATAGGTAGGTTTCTATCTCTACGCGTTAGAAAATGGCGTAAAAAACGACACTATTTCTTTTGATAATGATTTAATGATGAAAATACACACTTTTTTCAAAAATTCAAATATATAATGTTATGAAGTTACGTTAAAGCGAATTCCGAAGAAATAAATTTGGATTAATGTTTTTTTTTAATTCCGCTCTAACGTCCGTAGCCGGGCGTCTCTGGTTACAAGCAGAACGTATTTCCAGTGGCGCCCGGCGGACTTTGACCACCTCTGGGGTCTCTGCGGGGGTTAGGTCGGGATGAGAATCCCGCGTCGTTGGGGTAGGGTTTTATCCCGCGTCAGTGAGTGAATCTGATTGCGTGCTATGGGGCAAAGGCCCCGCAGTACGCAACCCTTCTAGCCTGCTTCTGTAAGGACGGCGGGTGGCGATCCCGCTGTGCTCAGGCCCCGATCATGGAGGTCGATGGTCGCCGCTGACAACGGAACTCAGCGGGGAGGGCACGCTCCCTCTCCCTCTCGGCCGCCTCCTTCGCGAGCATGACTTGCTCGCAGAAGGACACGGCTGCATTCCACCTACTCCCGCTGGAGTCCATGACTTCAAGCATGGTCTATTAAGGAGCATTGAGTTGTTGGCCGTCAACCTCACCGCCCACACGGGAGCCCCGTATAGGGCCATACTCCGCACGATCCCCAGGTACAGTCTCCCGCAGGAAGCGTTGGGTCCCTTTAGGTTGGGCATCAGTCGCGAAAGCGCGACCGATGGTAAAAAGTCACCTGGTTCTCCTGTAGCAATGGGGTACTTTTTCTAGTATATATTAATGATCTCCCTCACCTCATAAGAGACGACCACGAGGTAGTTTTGTTTGCTGATGACACTTCTTTAATATTTAAAGTTAAACGTGGACAGCGCGAACTTGACGATGTAAACATGGCCCTCTCTAGGATAGTCTACTGGTTTTGTGCTAATAATTTATTATTAAATGAAAATAAAACTAAATGTGTAAGATTCACCTTACCTAATGTAAGACTTGTTAAAACCAGTGTTAAGGTTAGGGATGATATAATAGAATTAGTCGATGACACTGTCTTTCTGGGCATAACGTTAGACTCCAAATTGCAATGGGGGCCTCATATCGGGAAAATTTCGGCCAGGCTTAGTTCAGCAGCCTATGCTGTCAAAAAGATCCGACAACTTACAGACATTAAAACGGCGCGTCTTGTCTACTTCAGCTACTTCCACAGTATCATGACATATGGCATACTACTGTGGGGTAATGCTGCCGATATTGAATGCATCTTTGTGTTGCAGAAGAGGGCTGTCCGGACTATCTATGGAATGGGGTCTCGGGAGTCATTAAGAGATAAGTTTAAGCATATTAACATCCTTACAGTGTATTCACAGTATATTTATGAAATTTTATTGTATACCCACAAGAACAAAAGTAAATTTGTGAAAAATAGTGATAATCATAATCTAAACTTAAGAAATAAGGATAAACTGGCTGTTCCTAAATTTAGGCTTCATAAAGTGAGTAATTCTTTTGCGGGGAACTTTATTCGAATGTACAATACATTGCCAACCGAAATAGCAAGTTTATCTGTTAATAAATTTAAAAAACTAATAAAACGTAAATTGTGCCATAAAGCTTATTATAGTATTAATGATTTCTTAGATGACAAGGCTGCCTGGTTGTAACACGAATTGCTCCTTTCTAAATAACTCTGTATTAGATTTAAGATGAAATATTTTGGAAAAAAGCCGAACTGAGTTTCTTGAGGGCTCTTCTCAGTCTCGTTGCATTTTGGAACCCTCGGTAGTCACACCAACTTTTGACGAATCTAAATAATTTTCTAAAAATTTCAAAGATAATAAACGTTATTTTATTTTTATTTTATTTTATTTTTATGATGCCTGCGTCACCTTGGAGACCAAACTTCGGAAATGTGGTCTGAAGTTCCATCGGCTACCAAGTACGATCCCTAGGTACTTCATCGAGGGCTTGATGCCGAGGCTAACGCCTCCCACATTTATGCTGGAACCTTCAGGTGGACCGTTCCGAGGTCTGTGAACTTGTGCAAGGCCACCTCCAGTCCCAGCCGCCGTATCCGACCCACGACTTGAGCAACACCCGTCGTGACCTTGAGTGCTGCCTCCTGGTACGTTGCACACCGCGCCGTGACGAGGGCCCTCAGGCCCACCCCGCAGCACCCAGTCGTAGCCGATGTTCCAAAGAAGCGGCCCCAGGACCGACCCCTGTGGAACACCGCACGACACATCTCCCCGAGCTGGTCCGAGCCAGCTGGGGAAAGCTATGGTCCTCTCCAAGAGATAGGCCCCGACAATACGATGGAGGTAGAGAGGCGTTCCGTGATACACGAGCGCCTCCCTAACGCAGCTCCATGCCAAGGTGTTGAAAGCGTTGGCGATGTCAAGAGACACCGCCACCACCACCTTGCCCTGCGAGACTGCTTCCTACGTCAGGCTCTTCACGCGCATGATCGCGCTCACGGTGGAGCGTCCCCGACGGAAACCGAACTGGTTATCCACCAGGTCTGGCCCCACACTCGTGAGAATAACTTTGGGTTAAACAAAAGACAAATTACAGTCATTCAAATTAATCAACCAATCAATCTGCTATTGGCGTTTTAATTGCACGATGTTTATTGCGCTTTAAAAGTTGGGGAAACGAAAACGCAACACAATATTTTTTCCATATAACCATTAATATCTGTCGGTTTTGTTTCCACCGCGGACGCCATTCGCCCCACTGTGCGGTTAGGGCAGTTGTATTTTGACTATCAATTGCGTTGTCGATTCTGTTTAGAACCGTACAGTACATCTAGTATTATGAATTGTATTTTAGTTAATATGTTGTTAGTGTACCTACATAAATATAATCTACTATCATTTTTATAAGCAAATAAACAAATATTACTAACTAGGCTAGACCACCTATTTACCCCAATCAAAATAAAATTCAAAACCCATTTCGAGTCGCTGCACCAGTCTATAAATAGGCTGTACTAAGAATCATAACTAAGTAAAGTAAGTAGCTCGAGTATTGCTGGATATGGTTAACTTTCATATTGATTGCGACGAAGTAGTGAATGAGGACCTTGAACAACCAAATAAATCAGCTTTCTTAATTGTTCGTGAGGTATACCTATAATTCTTTAACAAACTGTCTGTTTATAATATTATACTTATATCGTAACCTAGGTTAAAAAATGAGCTCTTACTTTACTTAACAAAGACTATTAATTAATAGGTAACATACCTAGTTAGTTGAAATTGAAAAATTGGACATTAATTAGCTACGAGTACAAAAGGAGAGTTCCTCGAATTACGTGTTTTAGCGGTGTGTAACAGTAAACCACCAACTAAACTTAGCTTTTGAAGCACTGGTGACTGAGAAAATGGTTAATCATTACCGCTTTTTTTTCTTTTACTTTCAAACATTACGTCACTAAACACATCCCGTAAAAGTCATTGATCAGGGCAGTTCAAGGATTAATGAAGTGGGCATGTCGACCCCTGTCACATTCTGTCAAGGTTCTGCTACGACAGCACCCTCTGTCGGAATGTCGATACACTACGTGTCACAACTATTTGTTGAATTAAGAAAAGCCTACTCTATGTTCAACAAATGCTTTTTTCAGCATTGAAATAAGTCCCGTTAAAAATGCTAGAACTTTACCCGAGTTGTGTTAACTACATCTATCTTATCAAGGCAGATAAAAGATAGATACATATAATCACGCGTATATCCCAGGGGCGTAAGTAGAAGTGAATTATATAAGTACTCTACTCTGGCTTAAACAAAATCAAAAAAATCAAAATATCTTTATTCATGTAGGTCACAAAGTAACACTTATGAACGTCAAAAAAAGAAAATGCTTCTACATTTATATTTACCACGAGATTCGCAAGACAATAGGTAGAGCCTGTGAGGAAAGAACCTGGCAAGAAAAACTCACGGCCACTCTTTTTATTCGCCAGTAAATACAATGATTCTGTTACAACAATAAAAAGAGGGCAAGGGCAGCACGTGACCATGTGTGGACCAAGTGAACTTAAAAATTATGAATCTCTGTTATTCACAAAAAATTCAAATACTAGTTAAAGGTGCCACATAATCTCAAAGTACCCATACCTTATAATGTCATAATAATAATAATTTAACAATATTTTTTTTTTATTTTTTTATTTATCATTTATTTCAAGTAAGCACATTAGGTACACACTCATATTTTGTTAGTAATAATAATAATAATAGTTAAATCTTGGTGTTAGTTTGTACATGAAGGTCACAGCAATGGTTGACATAGCAACAGTCAACTCGGTCAGCAATCACCTTCAGGAGGGAGTTGGAACTCGCCCTGACCCTGCGCACGAACGAGGCAGAGCGCTTACGCATCGTAGTATAAAAACAATCTACTCGAGCCTTCGCGAACATGCCTGACGCGCTGCAGCGCCAGGGCAGTCCCATCAACCTCCTGAATGCGTTATTATATTGGACCCGGAGGGCCCCATACGCCTTCTGAGTGTAGTCAGCCCACAGACTGCACGTGTAAAAAGAAGTACAGTAAGCTCTGAAAAGAGTAATTTTAACTTGAGGTGAGCAACGTGCAAATCTGTGAGCTATCATATTCGCTCTGACAGACAGAGCCCTCCGTTCCCTACCGATATCAGCATTGTCCCTGAGGTCGGCGGTGACCAGGTGACCCAGGTATTTAAATTGCTCCACTCGTTCGAGCGCAACACCTCCGAGCCGCACGGGCGGTACACTATCCTTATACCGGGCCCCGCCGGACCCAAAGACAATATACTGACTTTTCTTTATATTGTACACAAGCCCGTGATCCGCTGCGTAAGCTTCACACGTGACCAGGAGCGATCTCAACCCACAGATTGAGGCGCTCAGCAGGACCATGTCATCTGCGTAGCTCAGATTGAATATATATATATAGAATAATATAGAATAATAAGATATAGTAATATATAATAAGATATAGTAATATATAATAGAATATATAATAAGATATAATATAGAATAATAAGCGAGTTTCAGCAATAAAACAACATTTCAAACAGAAGCCCCTATGTAGCTCGAGTGATGAGCAAGCAACTCATTGCCATTTCTCTGTATCGTTTAGATAATCTTTAATAGTATAATATGCCTTTTTGAAGAGGTGTGTCTTAACAGCCACTTTGAATGTATTCAAAGGAAGGTTCATAATGTTTAGAGGAATTTTGTTATAAAACGCACACCAAATCCTGCAAAGGAGTCATGAACCTTCTGTAAACGATAATACGTCCCAACCAATTTATGCTTATTTCTAGTATTTATTGCATGTATGTCACTGTTCACACTGTATAAATGTATATTCTGTTTAACGAACATAATATTCGCATATATATATTGTGATGCAACTGTTAAAATGTCTATTTCTTTAAATCTTTCTCTAAGAGAAACTCGTGCATTCAGTTTATAAATCGCACGTATAGCTCGCTTTTGGAGTATAAAAATGATCTCTATATCAGCTGCCTTGCCCCACAGTAAAATTCCATACGACATGACACTGTGAAAATAGCTAAAATAAACCAGCCTGGCAGTTTCTACATCCGTGAGCTGTCTGACTTTACTAATAGCAAAAGCCGCAGAGCTAAGTTTCCCTGCAAGACCCGATATTTGGGCGTTCCAGTGTAATTTACTGTCTAGAGTAATACCCAAAAATACGGTTGATTCTACAAGATTAAGGGTATCACCGTTCAAAATAATATTAGTACCGTAGTTCTGAACATTAGGCATACTAAATCTAACACACTTCGTCTTTTTTGCGTTCAGAAGTAAATTGTTGGTTGTAAACCAATCCAGAACTAGTGCGAGTGAACTATTTACTTCGTCAAAATTCCTCAGCTTGCGATCAACTTTAAATATAAGTGATGTATCATCGGCGAATAGAACAATGTCGCACAAGTTCTGTACATAGAACGGTAGATCATTAATGTAAACTAAAAATAGAAACGGACCTAGAATTGATCCTTGTGGCACGCCCATAGCTACAGAAGCCCCTAAAGACCGACTACCATTGATATCAACATGTTGTATTCTATCACTGAGGTATGAGGCAACTAGGTCCAGTGCCGAATCTCTGATACCATAATAATTGAGTTTCCGTAATAGGATATTATGTTCAACGCAAACAAGTTCCATAATATTAATTTCATATGATAAATATTCGTATCTAAGTAGATTTAGCAACAGAAAGCTACCTATTTACCAGTAAATAATACTACCTGAGTATCTTAGTAGGTTCTTACTTATTGTATTTTGAAGTCTTAGACACTGTAATAGAATAGTTGTAGTAGAACTCACTCGCAACTGGTGTAAGTATATTGACTACATTTTGACAGTTAGTCTCTAGTTTATTTATAGAGTTTGTTGTCTGTTCGGAACCCCATTGATTACTAATAATGAACTAGGATAGTTTGATTGCAGTCATAAGCAAATTCTACAAATGCAAAATTGTGAACAGTATTAAATGCTCTGAAGATAACTAGGATTACTCTCCTCAGGAGCGCACTCAAGCTCTTCGAACATTAACCGGATTTGCCGCGATACAGCATGCATGTTTTATTATTGTTTATTGTACGCTCAACACTGTATTTAAACGTAACGCCCTACTGATGCCCAGCTTTATATAAATTACTATTTTTAGCAAAAAAGTTCGACGGTCTTGTCTGGTACTTTTATTAGAATAAAACGTAAGGAAGTAATCTAATCACGGACAATAAAAAACATACGCAAACGTATCATCACGTCTGTTTCTCCAAAGGGGTTCGCATAGGCATATTGCACGCAAGGCTAGCCTATTGCCTATGACTAGGTACTTTTATCTTTGCCAGAGTTTCCTCTGTTGATCAGCAGATGTATCATTAGCAGGTGAAGTTATTTTCGAGCCAAAGATCTTGGTAAGACATCTATGCTCCCATTAACATACACAATGTTGTATAATACTTTCAAAAAGGTCTATAGTTTGTCACACCTGTCCATTATTTCAATCTATATTGGCACCTAATAGCAACGACAAGGACAGCATAATGCCTATCATCTTCAAAGCAACTTGACTCCAAGCATGTGAATAATTTATTACGTTGGTGATCTTAAGGCTATTTAAAGATAACTTCCTTACTTACATTTTTACAAAAAAGGTCTGATCAAGTAAAACACACACTACACGAAGCATCTTTCTCTAGACAAAGAAGTTTAAACACCTGCACAAACTATTTCAACAGTCATCACATCACATCAGTCACAAGGGCACAGTTATAAGTGTTATTACCTAAAGAAGTTCATAATAAGCTTCGGTTCAATGTTAAAAGCTTCTATTTGGTGCAACATCTTTCACAAGTCAGTCATTGTTATAGCTCACCAAGCAACAAATATTTTAATCAATTGACACAAATTGTAACAACAGCGAAATTGGAAAAATCTGTTCCCACTAAACTATTCGATGAGATATTATAGAATTTTAATAATATTCCGCTAAACTTTATTAGATCTGAAATTTTTTGCATTAAAACAACCCATAAATGACCGTACTATATCAAAGTGAAGTATAAAATCGCAAGGCTTATTTAATGAGATACATTATTTGGGTATATATTGGATTTTAGGCGTTCAATTTTGCGGTACTAAAAGCGTCTTTAGACTATTTAAATTCCTTTACGGTTCGTTGCGTCTCTGGTTTATACGGTGCCGTTAATTTTAGTGGAAATTGATCAAGAGACACCATCGATCACGGAGTTAGCGATAAAACAAACTGAACACGCGGGCGCGACTTGCCCTCTACATTCGTTTTCGGTGTGAACACTTCCAAACAACGTCATACATTTAAGGTTTCGTGACGGCGCCCGCGCTTGTGGCCGCGAGTCAGTCTGTTCAGTTGTTTAATAATTTTTATTTAATTTTGGAGGTAACCATTTTCAATTCCAATGACTTTTTTTTCAATTCAAATAGATTATAATGTAATATGATTTTTGAAATTGTTAGCAAGTTAATCCATAAACAATAAGAGTAATGCCAATACTGATGAAATTATGTAAGTAAATGTTTCAGTGTGAGAGAATCCGTTAATGTATGAATTGTAATCAATAATCCGGTTAGGGGAAAAATCTTGTATCTATTTAGAAACTTGTCTAATAATGTGCCATAAGTAAAGGTTTTTGGTCATTAGTAGTCATTGCCTCAACGGTATGTAGGTAAGATTAGCAAAGTCACCTACAAACTAGCCGATATACATCAATCATTGACTAAGATCAACTCATTATTTACATGTTTGCTTGTTGATTAAAAACTATAACGTCAATTGAGCTTGCATTGCGTTTTAATTAGGTAGGTACATCTTTTGGGCAGAGTGATAAAAAAAGAAAGTAAAAATTAAATACCAGTAAAAGCAAGCCTTACCAAACCAGTCATTTTATTAAGTATACATGAAAAGTATACATACTGAAACATTTTGTAAGATAAATGGATTTCTGTAGGTTTTGACATAGCAATGCACAGTGTAAATTTATTTCCATTCGCCAAGTATGGTTCAGTAAGTTAATGACTGTGGCGCTTCGAGTTTGTAGTAATTATTTTTAGTTCAGTCAGCAAATAATATGTTTGTAGCACAACATTTTTAACATTAGGGATGGACGACCTATGTATCCGATGATTGAGATTGAGAAAGTATGTTCATTTGAGAAAATGTTATCTTCTTAGCAATTTTTGTTTATGGCCAAGTTGGTTGATGATTTTATTTTTTTCTTGGGCCACCAAGAAAAAAATAAAATAAAAAAGGTATTTTCAAAGTTACAGAAAATTTTAATAAGTACCCAAAACACGTGCAAGGAGGCCTTTGTACCATTTATATTGAGAAAATACCTACATTATTCAAAAATGTGCAGATAATATTTGCATTGGTAAAGTAAATTTAACCAATCTTTCATTTTTATTTCCTAAATTTCTAACATGTTGAATTCTGAGAGAGCCTTCGACACTGCAAAGGATATAATGTTATTGACTAATTAGCAAATGGCCCAGTTTATTTTTTTTTAATTCCGCGGCCCAAGGCCACTGCCGCTCTAACGTCCATTGCCGGGCGTCTCCGGTAACCCAAATGGTCCATCTGATCGTATGTCCAGGTAGAACCATTTCGTTTGTTGTAAAAAGGAACATCAATGTAACAAGGAATTCATTTGTCTACTTTATATCTAATAGATTTGAGTAAGATGGGCAGAGATGGGCAGTTATTATCACTTAAAATCTCTTGTTAACCTTCAAACAGTTTTAATGAAAACTTAAAATAATCTCTTACTTCACTAACATTAGATAAGTATTTAATTTAGCTTGATCATGGAAAGTACTGATACGAAGAAGAAATCGCAAAAGACGCATTACCACTAAAGCTTGTTTTTCTCTACGGAATTTCATATAACATTATTGTTCCTACTTACAACTAGTTTGGTGGTATTTTTCATTATCATTTCAGCGACAAATAAATTTTCAGTTAGGCCTTTATTTTCGAATAGTGTTGTTCTTTAGTAGATGGCCGGTTTCTGAATTGAGAATATTAAGTTGAGCATCCACTGAGTACGCCAAATATCAAAGTTCAGGAACAAATTTTGACATTTAACGTGCTCAACTGATACTTAACTTCAAATTCTCAATTCAGAAACCGGTCGAGAGATAGTAATAATAGTCCTAACAATAAAGTTTATTGTGTCACAAATGAATAGCAGACGTTCCGTGCGCGTCTGCTGACAGATGTTTTGACAGCTCCAATATTATTAATTGTGACATTACTCTGTCGTTAGGGCATCGCCCAGAACGCTCTTCCGCTTCCACGTCATTAATAAAATGAGCAATAGTCGAAATATTTATCAATGGCATAATCGATACAGAAACAATTATAACCACATCCATCAAAATCCTAAACTCAACTTCGCATCAGAAGCGCTTGAATTCTTTTGAGGCTATAAATGAATAAGCAACTCTATAATTACATTTGAAAGAGTTCAAATTGTTCTAAAGATTGAGCGGTTCATCGAATGACACCGATTCCACCTTAAATTGATGAAACTAGAGCTGATTTTCGTGTAATCAAAAGTAACAAATGAAGTAGAGTGGTATCGAGTAACATTAAAATTCTTATCTCTGGTCTGTCACACAGCGAGAACGTCAAAGTTCGAAGTGAGGAACGCATTATAATTAATAGTCGATGATACGCGAGGATCGTAAACAAAAGCGGTGATAAATGGATTAAAGCCTGATAGTAGATAATAAGAACTGTGGGTTGTAAATTGTGGTTTCGTAAGCAATGGTCACTTTTCCGTTCTGAACTGGGGGTGTGTTACATAGACGTGTAATTATATTATTGAGTCTAATATTTCTTCAATGTAAGCACGAGTTTTCTTATATTAATTATTTAAAGATTTTTGTCACCTCTGTGTTCATTGTCGGAAAATTACTTATGAGTTTATAATTATATGCATTTATGGGTATAATATGGGTAATATAATATTATAGAATGTCAAAAAATTGTAAGAAAACGACTACGTTTAGACTAATTAAATTATCCGCAGCAGGGTATAATTATCTCCGAAGGGAATTTTTTTCCATCATTTCTATACCGTCCTGTCCGTCCGTCTTCACACCCATATCTCGAAAACAGTACGATTTAGATATTTTATTTTTGCGTATTGTCCTGGTTGATTATATTTTTTTGACTGGAAGTGTACCAGAACTGAGACACGAGTGTGTTCTCCGACCTTAACTTACTTTAATGCTGAATCAAATCGAATTCGACGATTTGTGATTCTTTTGTTTTGGATAACAAAACGGTGTAACACAAGGTTGGATTATATCATACCGTTTTGAATGACATATTGACTGTCAAATATACTTTGATACATTGAGGGCGCGACGAGTTCAGTTATAACCAGTCATTAGAACTCGATTTACGTTTTCGCTGTTATTGATTACGCTTGACAATAAACGTTATTTATATTATGTGAGAAGTAGGATATCCATATGAATTGAGCCTAAATTGATAGTGTTACTTTCACCAATATAAATCGTAAGTATGTATTTTCTAAAAAACTTTAACGTAGGTAGGTATATTTTTGCGGAATTACACAAAAATATTCTTACTGCTTTAATCAATTAACTTAAGCAGAAATAAGAAAATTGCAAAAAAAATCTTACAGCACAAGAGCTAAGCACACTCTCCACCGAACCCGTATAACATCCGTGGAAGCCAAAAAGACATTGTTTATTAAAAGTGACCATAGTATGTATTATACCTACGACCATAACTCGCCTTAAAACGACCACAACACGTGTGGTTCCAAAATCAAATTAAAATCATGTTTGATAAGATCGAGTGGCGGTTATGGAAATTTATGACTATATTACCTGCTCCGGCGCATCGTCCGACAAAAACCGGGGTCGATCTCCGCAATTATTTATGGAGTCCGCAAATGATTATAGTTTACGAGCGTTTGATAGGTCAGCCTCTGGCGCGCACAGTGGGCTCTGACTCCTGACATTTGAGACAAAATACAAATTTGCTATAAGCTTCCAGGCTTTTTGAAAATTACAGATCTACTATCTATACATTATTTTATGGAATTATAAAGAGCTACCGCCAAATGATTTTACACGAATAAATTATTTTTATTACTAGATTAAAGGAAATAAAACTTTCCAAATACCTAGATGAAAAAAATGTTGTATCAGAATGAAACTGAGACAAAAATGTGTTGGCCGCAAAAGATACAGAAATAAATCAGACAGATGACAATTTAAAGTGGTTAACCCACTAACTGTGACCATTTTAGATACTTTGATCAAATCTTGTCGAAACCCATAGTACGTTAAAAGAGACAGCTGTTTAAACGTTATGTACAAGGCGATAAAGTTGAATTTTATTAGTTTTTAAAACATTTAGTGGGTGTTTGTTCAACAGTTTTTAGAGTCGGACTAAAGATTTATGTTTTTATTTAAGAATTAATGGCATAGTGTGAGTAATCACCGTTATTTTAATTTTGTGCATTAATGATATCTGATATAAATAAAAAAAATAATCGTGTATATTATACATAGTTAAATCAATTTTTCATCGTCTACTTAATCATTTTGATGTTATCACCTTCAAATTAATTTTCATTGTTTACTAATCATAAATCAGTCAACCTTAGAAAGTCAGAATATTGTAAAAAAATCTAGGTATAACTGAATAAATTCAATATTAGTAGTGCTTACTTTAACAATAAATTGAGATATAATTCATTAAAAGGAGTCCTTATTTGTCCAATTACTTATTAAGTATTAATAATATAATACTGGTAGGCTGGTTAATATTTGGTATAAAGAATAAGGTTGAATAAGGTAGCATTACCACGTTGCATGGCAATGGCCATGCAACGTGGTAATGCTACCAGCCTTCTCGGAACATTGCCAGTTGGCGACGAGGCGGAGGAGTTCTTTGACGCATTATAAGATTTAGATGTAATTTTAGTAGGTATAATTACTATAGGTAATGTACATATTTATTTAGTTTGAATTATATTGTTTTATTATGTGGGTATATTGTATTATATTGTATGAAAGCTTTTTAAGCTACATTATCTAAGTTTTATTTATTTATTAATATCATAAAATGGAACGAGCATTCATACACGTATAGCATATAATTGTACTGAAAATTTGGCCCACGTTTAAATACACCTGGCGCCAGTTTACCTTCCTTGCCTCATTCCGTATACTTTACGATCTGTTAAAAGCCCAAATTCGCTGTCCAAATTAACACGAAATAAAAACGGAATCGATTCAATGAAAAAATACGAAGGTACAAGATAAAACTTTAAAAAAGGCCCACGTCAAAACATTTGATTGTATTAATATTTATAGGCTCCGTATCGCCGCAGGAAAGACGACTCGAGACGGAAGAAAAAAAATGTTTATCAGCCCGTTTAGCTTTTAAGGAAACCGCGAATCTTTTGTAAAAAGTTATTTATGGTCACGAAAACAATTGTAGTGTTACCATTATATCAAATTTGACAGCAATAACTGTATTATTTTTACTGTCCCCAAAATGAAGATGTTCAGATCACTGTGAACGGAACAACAATAGCATATTATCGTTCGTGAAGTGGTTTCATTCACTTATATTAAATTTACTGTTATTTTTTAACCAAGATTTCAATTAATATGTGGGTTTTATTTTTTCGGAACACACAATAAAAATCTTTAATAACATTAGTTGCAACTTTTTTTGGATACGAAATATTTTTTGAAAAGATTTTTTAGAGTCCGAACTGTAACGGCTAGCATTTTGGTGTAACTTGTGTTTTGTTCTCACCTAGATCTGTTAAACTAATGATCTCACTCTTTGTTAACCTAAGCATAATTAGCCACTTAGCTATAATAAGTACCTTTATATTTTTTATCTTAATCTCTGGCATCTTTCCTGATTTTTGAAAGAATTTATTTTGTTGAATTTTGGCCAGTAACGTTGCTAGTCTCACAGTGGTGACCTGACACTTTAATCATTGCCAAAACATGGACGACGTTATGGCAATGATTAAATGTTGATCTGCAGGTGTACCACTTGCAGGTCGTCTACGATTTTGGTGATACCACCATGTTTCGACACAGTTGATCTTAACTAACTAAATCTAATACGTCATTGCACATATTTGTCACAGTTGATAAATAGTTACTTAATACAATAAAACCTTACATGTCTGCAGCATTTGAGTAACAGCTCAAGATTCCTATGCTAATTTAGTGCTGTGACCACGCACACTTTGCACATGCGCACTCGAGTATATGCGTACGAGTGTGCGGCTCTTATACGCAACTTAATCAGTGTCTGCGCATCGACATGGGTTATTGAAACGAAATTAAAACACATGCTTCGTTATTATCGAGTTTAATTAAAAGGAAATAGTATGAATGGACACTAGTGATATATTTCCCAATAAAGGCCCTTCACAAGGGCAGCGATTTGTTTGGTACAGTCGAAGACGATAAGACCACGAATAATGAACCTTTTGAAACTGGTTTTGAACCTACTGTACCTACTTATATGTTAAAAAGAACAATTTTCATTTTTTTTATGTCTTACTGTTTGTCAGCATGTACCGGTTAATCCCTGAAATGGCTGAACCAATTTTTACAGGACCTTCACTGGCTGATAGCTGATGTTCTAAACATTAACTTAGGCTACTTTCTATCCCGGGAATCGGGAAATATACAAAAACTATTCCTCACGAGAGAAGACGTGGTAATGACTTAAAAATATAAACACATAAAAATACGAGTAAAATAACATCAAAGCATACTGTTGTTCAACAGTGTGTCTAGTACTAGTTCCCTACGTTAATTTGCTCAAAATACGTTTTCGTATTCCTTCATACATTTCACACAGTTCCCTGACGTTCCCTGGCGCTGGTGTGAAATGTATGGGGAATACGAGAACTTATTTCGACCAGTTCCTTACGTTAATTTGCTCGAAATACGTTTTCGTATTCCTTCATACATTTCAGACAGTTCCCTGACGTTCCCTGGCGCTGGTGTGAAATGTATGGGGAATACGAGAACTTATTTCGAGCAAATTAACGTAAGGAACTGGTACTAGACACTTAGTTTTACAGATCGCGTTGAAAAAAGTAGAGTTCTATGAATGATGCTAAAACCTGGTAAAAATTGTAGTTCAAATAAACTAGCTATTCCGATTGATCAAACTTTGCAGTAAGACTCATTAGTTCTTCAATTACTGATCGGCTTGTACACGGAGTTATTAAGTACCTACATTACTTTTGCGGTAACATTAATAGACAAACTTGGCGTGAGTGAAGGGCTGTAGACCGCAATGGGCTAGTATCTGTGAAGGTTCTTACTAGTTTGTTACCCAAGAATCGTGGTTAAGTAAGTAAAGCAAACATTTATCTAAATCTATTATGTTATAAATTCCAAATAGCTCAGTTTAAAATTTTACCCTGTATACAAATAACGCTAATCAGATAGTTCTAGGAGCAATAAAAAATAGTTCCAAAAACACACATAACAGACCACAAATCTACAAGTTATTTAAAGCTTAAACCAAGTGAGAAATAGCTGTATCATCCCCTATATTTTATAGAGGCTAAAAAGTGGCTATCAATAATTGAAGTTGGTGTCTCATGGGAACGGGGTTTACCAGCTACTCTTGACATGTTGTTTGGGTACTTCCAGTTGGTGGGTTAGTGAATATTGAGTTTGTACGTGCACTTACTTTTAAATCAAATTATTTTAGGAATATGTTGAATTAATCTAAGACTGATACTAAGGTAGGGGAGAGGGGGGGCTAGTTGCAATATATTTTCCTTATTTCAATGAAGGGACTAAATTATTGAGTATCTGAATAGAACATTTTAAATAAATAGGTAGGTTGCATTAAATTGTAATAAATACCATTTTTTGTAGGCAAACTCCGTTGTTGACAACTGACCTCGTTTTTGGGGTCAGTTGTAACAAGCGTTGGGCAAGTACGAGTAGTAACATCATACTCGTATTAAAACAACAGTTTTCATTTCGTAAAGAAACTTCTGTGTCCCGTACTTGATAGGTACTTAATTTTATTTAACCCATATTACCCAAAAATAGAAACCTATACTTTTCCTCAGTTTTACGTTTATAATACCGAACATTGACTGACGTGGTTTTTATTGAACCCGATTTTAATTAAAAACAAACATAAATCAACATGAAGATAGTTTTAAACTGTCTGTTATAAATAGATAACCACAAGTAACAGAATATTTTAGGTAGCTACTATGTATATAACAAAAAGCTGCCCTTACATTTGTAAGATTTTTGCAGTCTCATCGCCGCCATTGCGAGCGCCGACCAACCCGGGGCGTCCGCTAATCCTTTTATTTGTTCCTTTTTGGACCATACAAGTTTTATATTTTTATTTAGTGTATAGTATTTTTATTTACCCTTTATGCATATTTAACTTGTGTAGGTATGGTTCCATGTAAAGAAGAATTGTGTCGGTTAATCTCATTGGTAGTTAGGTAGGTAACTAAAGTATTCACTAGCCCGTATTGATGTGATCTCTTACACAAAAAAAATGCATACAGAATTTGAACTATAGAGATATATCGCACACTATCTTTGAGAAAGAATTAGTTACCTACTTATGAAAACCCGTCTGTGTCCCACTGTAGTCCTAGTTCTTTAATCCTAGTCATTAAAATATACCTATTTTCACCTGGTTACTTACAACATCTTCTGACATACTGCTACGTTCTCTGATCGTATTATTTCTCATTTTGTCCATCAGAGTCACACCAGCTAAACTTCTCAGCCGGGCGCCACTGGAAATACCTTCTGGTATCACTAGAGACGCCCGCAGCAATGGACATGGGAGCGGCCGTAGTCTCGCGGAATTAAATAACAAAAAAAAAGCTAAACTTTTCTCATTCTCACAGCATTACTCTCATTACCTATTTGCTACATAAAATTGGATGGCGATTTATAAACAGTTAGGTATACTTAATTAATTACGTATTATCATTATAGAATGTACTACTTAAACATTTTTTTTTATATAAAAAAAATACTTGGACCACATTATGTGTGTAAGTTTCGAAGAAGGTTAATTACAGAGTCAAAAAAAAGATTTTAAAGACACGAAGGCTTAAGTGGCGACTACACTGGCATACCTTTAGCGTAATATTATTCAAGACATAATTTACCGCGGTCGGTGAGACCAAACCACTTGATTTATTTATGACCGCACACTGGTTGGTACTAATCTTTACTGGAATTTAATTTGTTATTTATTTATTATTCGTTGCTAGAATCAAGTAAGTAGTTTTGCATATTTTCTTAAAATAATTTTTCATGAGGTGATAGATTATTATTTATTAGCGTATCGTATTGTTGAAAAATAAGAAGGTGCAAGAGGGGCTCGTGGTAACCGACAATGTTAACACATTGCAAAGGTTAAGCAACATCTACTAAGCCGTCGGTCTCGGTTGTCATACAAACATCTATGGCAGTAGTTAGGGGTAGTAGGAGCCCTAAATCAAAAATCCGACCGGTCTAACTACAGAACTTCGATATCGCCCATGGGTTGTGGAGGTCGATTTCAGTCGCTTCACGGAAAAAATCAAAGTTCAGCCGAATCGCAGTTAGACTTGAAAGCCGACCCCAACTGAGTTGAGAAAAGGCTCGGTGAATGACGAAGAAGGTGCACAATTCATCAAATGCCTTTTTTCATAACTCTTTAAAAGTCTGTATTAAATATAAAAAAAAACTAGACTGCTAGAAAGAGATGAATTACAATTTATTCATCATCATCATCATTCACCGAGCCTTTTCCCAACTTAGTTGGGGTCAGCTTTCCAGAATTACAATTAATTATTTCAGCAAAATAACAAAAATCTAAGACAGATCTCACTAAGGATAACTTTCCAATTGTAAACAGACGTGAACATTCTATGTAGGTAGGTAATAGTAGTAATACTACACAGATTAGCAAACAGTTAAAACCACTCGCTGGGGATCATAAACAGGTTATACCGCAACTACAGTAGGCAATGCAAGTTATGTTAGAGGCTTCCATCTCGTGTATATTATAGCTACTAAATCTGATTATAGTTTTTACGAAACAAGCTTTGCAACGTACAGCTATCTATTTTACAAAGGCTGTTAATGTTATATATAATATTATTAATAGGAGGTCAGATGGCAGTTGCTTCACGGAAAATATCGAAGTTCAGCTGCATCGCAATTCGACTGGAAAGCCGACCCCAACTGGTTTAGGAAAAGGCTCACTAGATGATGAAATGGTGAAACCCAAGGTTCCACACATGATGTTTTACTTTTCCCCTTCTGTTTCCCATCGTTTGTTAGAGCCTTGTGCATTTACAAGACTTGCAGCTGGGTTAGCATGGCACTGGCGGGATGAAGAGTTTGTCGAAAACCAATGACATGGCAGGAAATTAAAAAAATGTGTTGATTAGTTCACGTCTTCTATATTTATATTATCATTGGTTATCAACAAACTATTCCAATGTCATGGTCATGCTGCAGGTGAGGTTGGCTCAGGCCCCTAAATGTGAATTGAAGACGAATAAACTATTCGACTATTCTATCTATATTAGCTAGTCTCACATAAGATATGCGAAAAACTAAACATATTGAAAAATCGATTCTCTAAACATGCACTCGGTAAATGCTCGTAAAAATTCATTTCATTCTGTTTTGTGTTACAATAAAATGGTTCGTTACACTTTATGTGTTTAACGTATTAATGTGTATTACTCCTATTTTAAAGGTTCGCTGAAGCACCTATTCAGGACGGTAGTAATCTAACCTATTTTTTTGTGCGTGCAATGTATTTATTTAGTATTCTTAGTTTTCTCTATCATATTAAACGCCTTTTTTTCTTTCCGCCCGGCAATGGACCTTACTTGAATGCCGCTTACGTATATCTGGGGCGCCCGGCAATCGCCCCAGACACGTACTCGGAAGAATCCTCAGTGGCTCATATTAAAGGACAAACTTTGTGTGATGACACATACTTTGTGCCGAAGTCTGAGTGTATTCTTTGTATAATATTATGTATGTATTTACAAAAAAAAGTACATAAGTATTTAAATCAGTTTGTCTAGTATCACAAGCTCTGCTTAGTTTAAGACTAGATGACGTTGTGTGAACTGTCCTAACATATTTATATTATTTATTTATAAAATAGAGGATGGAATTCAGTGTATAGCATATAGCCACGTTTAATGATTAGCTACCAACATAAATATATTAAGGTATACTTACTTATAATCTTTGTATTGCTAGCCATTAATAATAATAATCAATTTCATTAAATAAGTAGGTACATTGATATTATATATCCTAACCAATGGTTTTTCATCTTTTCAAAACTATCACTAGTGCATACATGTAATTAAAACTATGCTACTTGTAAACTAGGTAGTTCCTGGTTTAAATAGGTATCTTTAGGCTATGTCACTTCTACCTGAACTAGGTAGTATTGTATTTATTTATTTATTTATTTATGTATGTACACACACACACACACACATTTATTTATTGTGTGTGTGTGTGCAGGTTAATACTGTTGTTCAGGTTAATAAACTCACATACACTTTAACTACATAAATACATACATACTAACATATCATAAACATAGATACATTAACATACAAATTGATAAGGAAGGGAAGCGAGATAATGTTCCTTCACTTTCTTCTTGAAAACATAGTTTAGCAGTTTCTTATAGATATAAGAAACTAATAACGCTCTGCATGCTGGTAGATTCCGGCAGAGCTTTCCACAGCCTAACATCATGAAAAGAAAAAGAGTAGTAGAAAAAGTCGTATTATTGTACTTCAGCCTTGAACTGCAGAATTACAAAATAAATAGGAAACAAAAAAGTAATGAAACTAACTTTCTCGTTATGCTCAGGAATGTTTGTTGGGGTATAAATTCTTTGCGTGACTCTCCCTTATCGCTTGCTAAGTACAAGGATTTCATGTAAAATAACGTATGTAAACATCGAAAAACACAAAGTATTATAAGTAGGTATAGTTATTGTGTTGAATAAAATAGTTCTTACAAAATACCCGTCTCTTGACCTGACTGATAAGAATTTAAAACTAACCCAAACACCTAGTTCTTTGTGGTGTGGATTTAAATCACTAAGGAAAAGGGCCTGAAACGAATGTCCTGCAATAGTTGAGCAACGTTTTACTTACTTACCACTTTAAATAAATCGATCGTCATTTGAGTGGTAGTATCTACTTTCACTTGGAAAATTACATGATAAAATTTCAAACATATGCAACTCAAATCTTGAAATTTTTTGTACCATATTTTCAAAAAAAATAAGTTACTATGTGTGTACGTCAGGACTTTAATTGGCTGTGCCATAGTGGCTGGCACGTAAGATTTTATTGCCTTTAATCAACATTTCATCGCAAGGCACAACGGGTTGCTAGTTTAGCTGCTAGTTTTTATTATATTCATTCGGCCATTTTGGACATAGCCCATTATATGTGTGCCCGGTGACGGCAATAGGCTTGTCCCCTGTTACGTGGGACTAAAAATACTGGCAAATTGTGTATATGTAATGCACCTTTGCCTACCCCTTCGGGGATATAGGCGTGATATGTGTGTGTGTGTGTGTGTGATAGTCGTTAAGAGTGAACCAGAATATAAAGTAACGTATAGCGCCATCTATCATAGATGCACTGAACATCTTTACAGCGATGCACAAATTCATCATCTAAAGTTTTAAATTACACTGAAACGCGGTATTAAATTGACAGAAAGATTTTCGATTTTTTTTTCAAATAAATAAATAAGAAATAAAGAAATATTTTTGGACATTCTCACACAACGTCATCTAGCCCAAACTAAGCTATAAACTTGTGCTATGGGATCTAGACAACTGATAAACATACTTACTTATATATTTCTAAATACATATATAATATACATAGAAAACACCCAAACTCCGAAACAAACATTTGTGGATCAAACAAATATCTGACCCCGAGACTCCGGAGTCGAAAGCCGATGCACCGCCGACCACGCCACCGAAGCAGTTACATAATCAAAGAATTATTTATGCTCATAGATTGTGGATTTGAAGGTCTTTTGTTTTATAATTCAGTATTACTCCAATAGATTATTACCTATTCTGAAACCAATTTCTGTTTGTTTTGTCAAGTTTTATGCCCATAATCTGTATCTTTACGCATGTTGTGTAATATTTCAAGTTCACAAAGTTCCTTGTATGGTCAGCTCCAATCAGTAATTATTACAGCTCAATTTCAACGTTACGTGTTAATAAGTTAGTCGAGTATGTAACTAGTGCTAAATAACAACGTATTGAATACTTATAAGTCGTCAGACGTCACGCACGGAGGGTGTTCTACACTCTTTGAGTTATTACCACCAAACATGTAAGGGCTGCGACCTAGCCCGCTGGCTGTTTTGCATACCTTGACTGGTTGCACCCGCACGAAAATATTTTTCTAACCACCTATATTTTTACTACGAGTATCGTGAAATACCATTTCGCAACAGTTTGTCGATATTATTGACTGAAAAGCCGACCCCAACTAGGTAGGAAAAAGAGGCTCAGTGCAGTTCTGCAGTATATTTCAGCACTATGTTCACAGATTCAGGAGACAGCGGCGAGTTGTTAGTTGTTGGTAGTTACTGGTTTAACATAATATTATGTATGTATCACTCATTTTATATTTTTATACGGTATTTTAAATGCCTCAGTCTAGACATGTAGACTTTTCATTTAGAACAGTATCTGATCTACCTTTTTTGAATTGAAATTTTGAAAAATAGAATGTATAATTATGTCAATATATAAAAGCGTTTGTTTGTACTATTCTTGAATATTTATTATATTTAAAGTATAGCTTATTTGCAAACTATTCCCCTTATTAGTGAAAGGTCGCATCTATCTAAATATTTATGTCAATCAAGAACTAGACGTTTGTTAGGTAAGTAATATCTGAAAGAAAACAGAATATCTTAGACCTAACTACTTTAACGCCTGGCGACACTGGAACGCCAGACGCCACTGAAACGCCGGGCGCCACTGGAAATGCCTTCTGGTGCATGCCAGAGACGCCCGGCAATGGACGTAAGAGCGGCCGATTTGAGCCGACTTCAAAAAAAACACACTAAAAAGATGGTATCTAACTACTAAAAAGATGGCACAAAATAGTCCATTTTAATATCAATATTATTGTGGAATAGGCCTAAACAATTATTGTAGCATATAATTTATTCGTTGACCTGATAATTACATGAGTAATTTATAATGAATACCATGTACACAAGTAAAGATAATATGTGCAGCCAATAATACAATTATGTATGTAGGTCTGAATAATACCTTCGTGCTTGTGATACAATTCTTTATGATGACAGAATTTAAGTAATATTATCTATTTTAATTCCCATAAATGTATTTAAACATTATGGTTAAATGTGTATGATATGTATGTAGATGTTGCAAGAAGTGTTCTTATTGTTTGTGTTCTGTTTTAACTTATTGATATCTTAATTCAAATTTCACCAAAAATACCTAACTATTGGAACTATTGTTACATGATAGTTCAAACAAAAAATAGACGTAAAGACATATCCAACCAAAACATTTCATGTAAGTTAAGGCCAAGACAAGTACAAAATGTTGTTAGACCTAATTGTGGAAAGCCGAGCTCCTAGCTCTACACGTCCTAACTTAAACTTTCCTTCATCTTAGCGTATAAGTTCTGTGCGAATCCTTGTCCTAAGTCCTCTACAAACTCTAGAAGTCAAATGTGTGGCTTGGATGTTTCGTATCTGAAACACCTATTGCCTAGTTAACTATTTTCTAATTGTAAGCCCAAATGACCGTCCCTGGGGTTATACTTACGAGGGCGTACCCAGGACACCCAGCAATGAACGTTAAGTGAAGACAAATATCATATTTCCGTATTCGTTCCTGACATTGTTTTTATGTAGCGTCTAGAGTTGCCAGGTGAAATGAATATACCAAAATTGTAGTAAGAATTTATTCTGACGTTATAAGTTTTATTTTCTTTTCTTACTTGTTACAATCCGGATGATAGAGAACTACATTTAAATGAAACCAAACCTTTAAGAATTAAAAAAGTATACACCTACTACTACATTTTCATTTATAGACATCAAATAAAACATATGTCTGGAAATACCCCAAATAAAAAAGCGGTGTGAACCTTGACAAGGTCGGTAAAAATTAGTTCTATTATGTAACAATATACTTGTAAGATTCTCCGAAACAGTTGGTTGCTAACATCTGCGCTTGTCTTTTCATATATCGCGACATCTTTGTGACAGGCGTTCTACCATTCTGCATCTTGTTACATTATTATCTGACCTGATAGATCACATTTTAATTTACGAATCTAATTTTGAACTTTCTCTTTTTGCTAGTAGGTATCTATTTCTTAAAAAACAATTTTTAAATATCAATAGATAATTATGATTTGATGCTTGGCTTCACTTCTCACTACCGAGTCTATTTCGTAATAGAAAAAAGTGTGAAAAATAAATAGTTCACTGAACGCTTCTAAATCTCATTTAAAACAGATTAACCCTTGAATAACCCAATTCACGCTTAAAAGTTATATCCGTCAAATTAAAGATCACGGTGACTGCGCACTTTCCTCATCATTAGGATACGTGAAGAAAAAAGGCTTCGGATGTTCAGTTGTAAGCGCCCGCCAACAAAGCCATTATGCCTTATTATAGACACCATCCATCAGCCGACCATATCGATCCAACATTAATGCATGCTAATGCTTTATAAATAGATATATAATTTGTTTTGGCTCCTTGGTATCCACCTTGGTATTGATTTGATGGATTGCCTTATTTCTATTACATCAAACTGTTGGTTTTCGGTAGAGGCGTGGTCATCGCCAGCACTATTAGTTTACCGAACAAGATTACATCGTTTTGAATTACACGGTGGCCAGAAAAAAGTGTGAATCGAGCTATTAGTAACAATGATCGTTACCGTTGTTTAAAATTCAAACACAAAAAGAAAATACTGAAATACAGGATAAAAGCAGTTTAGAAAATGATTTCACTTACTTTGACCCAAGTGTACTCGCTTCATCCAGGGGTATATTTGTGGAGGATTCGCCGACGAATTTGCCGAGGACTTAGAATTCTTCGTGTTTGAGCTAGAGTTATTCGCTTCATTACTTTCATTACTGGACGTACTAGAGGCAGGGCTAGATATATTCTGATTGACACTAGCTTTGTGCTCTACTGGAGACGCAATCGGTGTTGTCAATCCAAGTTTGGTGCTAGTCGTTCCACTCACATTTTGTCCAACGCCTACAAACCCGGGTGAAGTTCTCCCTGGGCCAGAAGAAGTTGACAAGTCCTGAGGAGACGCGACGCCTGTTGCTGAAGTAGAGTCCGCAAATTTACAACTCGCATTTGCAGCTTGGCTAGACGGCGTCGCCATCAAGTTCGGAGATAATGCTCCAGGGCTTGGATTCGTGTGTGGATGCATATGACTCGCAGAACTACCCAGTCTTTGAGGATGCAACTGAGTATAGTCTATCATAGTCTGAGCTTGCATGTGAGCACCAGATGTAGGTGTTCCGTAAGGATGTTGAGGATAGTGATGTCCAACTTGCGGCGGTGAGTAGCAAGTGTTCGGATATGCCGTCGCTGCCGCATTTGGATTATAGTAATCAGCTCCTGGTGTTGGTAAGCCGGGATGGCCGGTCTGTTCAACGGGCGTGCCTGTACGCCCGGGGACCTGATTCCCATAACAGGAAGCGAGCGAGTTGACGAATTGGTAGGAGCTCATCCCAGCGTTGTAATTTAATTCGTTCATTGATAACAATGTGTTTTATCTTCTTTCTCAAAATCACTCGGCACTTGTCATCTCTTGGACGTGCACTGAATAGGCTAGTTGGACATGTTAAGTGCTACTGATGTTCGCGGTCCGCTTCAATTGTCCCCGTAGAGTGGAGCTTGATTGATGGACCTGTGATAAAATGAGACACATTAGTTGGTCAAGAGCATCGCCTCGTTATACAAGATAGATGTTGTATCGCCGGCCATATCTTAAGTGTTTGATTTAAATATGTATTGTATCGTATCCTATATGATTTATGTATGACATAAAAACATATTTTGTTGATAGTAATAATTTTGATCTTTTATATCGAGTAGGTGAAACTAGAAATCTATGGTAAGTATAATCACAAACACAGAAAGCCCTCATGTCTCGAATACAAGTATTCGCCAGGGTGGGCCATAATCACCGATGATAACGTAAGTTCGCAACGTGGTTTATTTTACGGTCACTTTCGTTTTTACACATTACTCAGTGGTAGAGTTGCATAAATCACTGAACACGTGTACCACTTGCATGACATTGGGGTCTATTCTAAAACAATAAATTAATATGGGGATGTGACTTCCTAAGGCGGTGTACACACATGTCAAGTCAAGTGTGGAAAAAAAGCGTCTCCGCCACGTGGTAGGGCTATAAAAGTGTCCACTGAGGTTTATGGGTGTAAGCGGTGGGCCGAATGTGACTTGTTCGGATTTATGAACTCGATCGATGCATACATCTTTATGAGCAAATTAGCAGTCATTGTGCACTCGATTTATTCCTCGCGTTTGCCTGCCGAATGACAAATGTGTGAATTTTGTTCGGTCATTGGAGTTAACATAAATTTTGGTTCACATAAATAAAGATTTTCAAGCAATTCGTGTTCGAATTTAAAATATTAAGTAAAACAACATATTATACTTATTACTTTTTTATAAAAAAATTAACTGCCTTTTTATTATTTAAACAAAGTAATGCAATACTTATATGTGATATCAGCTAATAAGATAGGATTTTACTTGGTTTTTTAATAAAAACATTTTATGATATGCACGAAGGATAACTTAATTAATATGTAAAACAATCAGATAATATGACTTTTTTATATTATATTCCTTGGAAAACTATAATGAGAGTTTTATTACAGTAAAAATTGGTAGCAGATTGATGATAACAAATTTGCTAAAATAGCAGATAAAAATAGACAACGTTATTAAATAAATAGCTCTCTCAATATAAGATGCAATATTACAATAAAATAAGATTTTAAATTGACTACCACACACTTTAGTTGCTCTACGAATGCTCGCTTTTTGTGTTTTGCTGTATTTTATTAACTTTTCATCTAACCATCGTAGCATTTTAGGCTAGCACCATGTCCTGAGTAAGCAGAGTTACTTACAAGTGTAAGGGAATTTAAAACTATGAATCAATTTATATGATTCTAACTATAACTCTTTTTATTTCTTCTTATTTTTTGAATTTCGGTTTGAATAATAGAGTAGTTATGGATTTTCTATAGTGCCCTGTTACGGCAATACTGGCAAAGTGTGGGTGTGTAATGCAACTCTACCTACCCCTTCGGGTATAAAGGCGTGATGTATGTCTGTCTTTTTATTTCCATTACACGTAATCGTCCTCGCGTTTTCCTATTCCATAGTACCTATTTGATTTTATTCGAATATTACCAAATGGATTCTAAATTCTAAATGTGCATACAGAGGCTCATATTATTTTGTTAACTGACTTCAAAAAGGAGAAGAAGGTTCTCAATTCGCCTGTATTTTTTAAGTACCTTATCTTTTGAAAAGGTACATAAATATACCGATTTAGCAAATTTTTCCATTCCGACAATTATTTGGTCCCATTCTGGTAATTTGAAGTCGGTTTTTTTATCTTAAACTAGCTGATCGCCGCAGCTCCACCCGCGTGATTTAGTTTACTCGTTCCCGGTTCCCGTGGGAACACATTACCGGGATAAAAAGTATATAAGCCTATGTGACTCAGGGTGAATGTAGCTTTCCAATGGTGGAAGAATTTTTGAAATCGGCACAGTAGTTTTTGAGTTTATTCATTACAAACATGCACACAAAAACACAAATCTTTCATCTTTATAATAGTAGTGTAGATAAAATGCCGCATAGAAACTTTTGGTTAGAAATTTACCAGATCCTCGTACCTACGTGTACCTATATAGGCTCCTTAGTTGTTTTGGGGACCCCATAAACCTGCACGTCTAGGTACCCACTATTTTGTAATCATGTTTATTTATTTATAACTTTTGTACATACACACAAACAGAAGACTAAGATTACAGAAATACATAACATACCAGTGAGCATTGTACAAGGACACTACTTATCCCTAAAGGAATCTCTTCCAGCGGGCCTGAGAGGATATGTAAGGGTGAGAGGGCTACCATGTGTGCAGTGCAAGTAAATAGACTCTCATACCCCCCAACCCCTCTTACTTTTAAAGATTTTTAAGAATTAAATCATAACTGAATAAAAAAGTTGGCAATACTATTTTTAGATAAGTACCTATTTGTAAATGTAGGATAGTGTTGGATCTACTAATATTGGTATAAAACTATTATCTTATCTAGTTTTTTATACACAAGCCTGATTTCTACAGTACCTAAAAAAATCACCTAATTACTGCGAAATACGAGTATGTTGGAGGATGATAGTTCCGTAATGAAACCTTCGAGCATAAATAAAAATCAATCGCTATACCTAATAAATTGTATGAATTTCATATATTTTAAACTATTTGTCACAGTATAACTTATTATTTGACTTTTACTACAGCGTGTGACATATACACACATGTGTTCAGTTTATTTCAGTATAGAATTTTTGTCACTCCCGTCCGGTCCACGTTAAATGGGCCGAACAATTTCATTGCTTCGTTGTTTTTTATTTATTTATTTTTTTCTTAAACTCACTTGTTTATTCCCAGACATCCTTTGATGAGAATACTTTGGATGCCAGTTTTAATTTTAATTCAGTTGTTGCATAGCTTTTATTGTGACATTTGTTGTAGACCGAAGTAATGTTCAGGTTCTACCTAGTAAGTGTATCTAATTTACTATATTTTAAATAGTCTGTACTTAGTAAAAAAATTAGAAGATATTTTTATATGTATGAAATTTTTTAAATGACAAAATGTACAAAGGCTAAGTTATTGTTCTTAATATCTTCTTCCAGTCAAACATACCCATAGATTAAAGTATCCTCTATCATAAGAAATATATCCCAAGTGTTAGACTCTTCAATCATTATCTTTTCAAAGATTAATCTTCATATAAAGTTTAAGTTTTATTTTATATAAAGTTTAACTTGTGCTAAAAATGTAGAGTCAATCAAAAACATTATAAATATCAATAACTACAACTTCTAAACATGGATTAGTTCCACAAATATTAAGAAGCTATAAATGAGAGTATAAAATTAGTTTAACACCCGTTAATATCAAAAGCTCCCTAGATATAATAAACTTTTAATGTTCCGTGTCAAGTGGACAGCCCGAATCCACTGCGTCCTGAGAGATTTACTGCGACACGCTTTGATTTCATGATTCGTATCTACCTTTTCAAAATTAACTTTATCAATTGGCGATAATTTTCTATAACGAAAAAAATTGTCTGTGTGGACAAATTTTTCGTTAAAAATAAAATGACCATTTCAAATACTCACTCCTATTGAAATTTCAGTGACAACTATCAACTTCCGTCAACTTTGCTACAAATCACAAACAATCGTATCGTTGATAAGATCACATAACATCCCACAAGTTTTTATATTTCATACACTTTTTCACAAAAATAATATTTTATAAGAAAAAAAATAGAACAACGTAATTTATTAAATTCAAATAATGACCGTAATGAGTCGCCCAAATGATCGAACTTCGAATACGGAAAACTTTGGTGCGTGTCGCCGCGGCGAAAAACGACTCGTGTTTTCCCGGCGTTCGAGCGTCGAGTGCAGCGCGCGTCTGACGATGAGGTGAGCGGCAGAGTTGACGCGTCATGCTAGAGCCGGGCGGGGCGAGCGGGGCGGGGCACACCTGAGCAGAGCCCGCCACGTGCGTGCCCGCGCCCGCGCCCGCTACCGCTGCTCTGTTGCTCAAAGTTGCTCCTCACAGCCGCTCTTCACTTCTTCGATTAGCGTAATTAGGGTATACCGTCGCAACACCACGTATCCGCTTTCAATGGACCGATTGATGATAATGGATGTTAAACGACCATCAGTTGCTGTGAACTGCAATTTCTTTACGATTTTAGATGTTTCTTCCATGTCATTTATTCAAATATGAACTTTTATAAATTGTTGCATTTATGTTTCTAAATTAGTTTCACTCATTTTTAAATCTTGGCATACTGTGATGTTCTATTCGATACTACTAAATTATAACTGACTTATTCTTTCAATACAATGCTATTACTTATTTACTTCACCTCATATGTAGGTACTTTGGATAAATGACAACATTATAAAATACACCTGTCTATTTTCGACATCAAAGACGCTTTGAAATATTTTTCCGTTGACATAATAATCGAAAAATAAAGAAATAACTCGCCAAGTAAAGTGCTTATTCCAAGTCTAGATGAGCGGACATAAGCCATGCGTCACTGACATATTATGTCTTGCTGAAGTATTAAAATTACTGAACAATGCATATCTAAATGTACCCATCTCTACCTCATAATTTACTAATTATAAATTCAAATATATGCTACAAATTGTTAAAACAATAATAAAAATAGACATTAAAATGTAAATATATTGTGTTTAGACTTGTTTTGTGTTCTAGCAGTTAGGTATACCAAACAAAACGAACCTACTTTATGGTCTAATGAATAATATATATTTTCTTAAGTAATAGTTTTAATACTGTAGACGTATAACTAGACTAGTAAACAACGTAGTATTTAAGAAAAAAAATTGTCAGAAGTCAGCCTCATTGATCGAAATCGAATAAAGTGTGAAAAAAATAAGCAAATTTTTGATTTTTTAAATGTTGAACGCCAAAATGTAGAGCAAAGAAAAAAGTTGCTGAACCTAATTATGCTTAATAATTTTAATTTAAGTTCGTCCTATTTGTACTATGTAAGGTTCCTGCACCTTACATAGTACAAATAGGAAGGACAACATTGCGAAGAGTATTGTCTTAACCAGTGCACGCACAATGAAGCACTTCTTAACCAATTGTTATTTAATTTTTTGAGTCTTGCAGCTTTTTTACAAATCTAGCACTCTCTTACTGCGTTAAGTGGGTACCTTGCAAGTACGTATCTTAAAAACGTAGCATTAATTTTGTGTAATTCTAATCTGTCCTAGAAGCGATGTAGAAGCACAGAATAGAGAATAGTACGTAGAAGCAACAGTTGGGCCAAGAATTACAGACGAACTCATTTGTCTTCTAGATTGGTGGTTCAGTTACTATTAAGTGTTAATTATGACGGTGCAACAGCACTTTTACAAATTATACTTTGTGTGATAAATCTATGTTGAGTGAATACAATATATTATACTCGTGTTCTAACACTATCAACATTATCGTGGGCACGAATGAGTAAAAAAAAAGTACTTACTTTTTTACTCGTCTGTGATCCTGGGTTCTTCAGATCAGCTGTGTGGTAGAAAACTTTAATACCTATGTACGTTTTTATTTATTCTATAAAAAAAGCTCATTATTTTAAATAGAAATAAATTAACATATTAGACCTAATATAATATCTACCTACCTACTAAAAATTAATTCCATTAATCTAAATATTAATGAGAATATCAAAGTACAAATTGATAAAGAAATACAGTAGATTATGTTAGAGAATTTTGTGGGGTACATTCGAGAAAAACATTTAATCAGCGTTTTACCTCTAAAACACGCTGACACTTATACACTTCAGAAACCTCATAACAAGCCACTTATCAGTAACTAGGTATTTAGTAGGTAGTGAAGATAATGCAAACTTCTTGTTAGTAACTAACTACTCTTCTATGTAGGTACGCCAATTGCTTTCCTTTTTACTGTTACGAGTACTTTAACTTACCTCAGTACAGCTTAGGTACTTCTTCTCATATTGATAATTGACAATATGGATAACACTCGTAGGTAAGTATGATCGCAAGTTTCGAAGTCTTGAGCGAGTGCCTATTGATGTATTGGTCAATTGGCAGATCGTAGCTCCTGGAACAGGAACAATCGTGGTTACAATCCAGTCCAAGATTGTCTTGGCGATTCATATTGTGAGCTTCCTTCAATCGCAAAGTTGAAATACCAATCTCCCGTTTTGAATAACTTCGTCTGCTATTATTGACATCATACTTATTGGTCACAGTTGTCTCAATTTGAATCTTTTATCTACTCTAATGTTTTAGCTATCGCTAATTGCCTACCTACTCTAGGTATACCTACTTACCTAGTTAGACTTATCACAGTCTAGTTTATAGCCTAGTCATTTCTTATCTTCTTGTTTGATGGGAGTGTAGCGTCTGCTATTTATGGCTACTTAATGGAAATACACACACACACACACAATTTGCCAGTATTTTTAGTCGAACGTAACAGGGGGCAAGCCTATTGCCGTCATCGGGCACATTTATAATGGGTTACGTCGAAAATAGCCGAATTAATTTAATAAAAGTACTTAGCAGCTATTTGTAATTTTGAAAAAAAAAAATTGAAGCCTTGCGATGAAATGTTGATGAAAGGCAACAAAATTTTACAGCCAATTAAAGTTCTGGGCGTCTCGGACTAGCTTATTGGAAATAGAGTAGGTTTACCTATTTTTTTATTACTATTGTTAACTTGACATGAAGTCAAATAAATAAATCATTCTGTTGGTCCTACTTTAAAACCTATTATTTCGTTAATCATAAGAAATATATAACTTCTGTTGAGTGTCCCTGAAGACACCGTCCCTAGTCTCGTGGGCCATAAAATTTATTACAAGTTAATAAACGGCTAGTCACGCGACAACACACATGTGTCGTTACAACCACCTCCAAATAAGTTATAACTTTAGGGTGACAACTCTACCTGTCTTTATCGTTCACGAGGAAAAAGAAAAAAAAACAAAGTACATAATTATCATGTATTTATTTTTAATTTCTCGACGAAGAACTGGTTTTGAACGAATGAAATTGATTGCAGAGTAAAGGAATGTGGAGAACGGCATTAGAGTTGTATCAGATTGCCGTTCTGACAGGATTCTATGTCTTTCTGGAATTTGTTTTAAAGCTGAGAATTCTGTATTTAAAATGTTTCTTTTTCTTAAGTTTATAATTTAAAATGTTGTTTAGATATTAGATTATAAGATCAATGTCCTCTTATAAATTAAATAAATTCCTAAAATTGTAAGCCTATTCAAATGTTATGCAATTAATATAGGTAGGTACTTACTTAGACAAAATTCAGATAATATTTTTGATAACTTAGTTTCTTTAAAAGAAATGTATATTAACATATTGTTATTGCATTTAAAAACTTAACCATATTGTATATAATTCCTTGAAGATAAATTGGTCGTATTTAGCAAACAAGTTCTTATTTAGACTTGTCTTTAGTTAGACTTTTTTGTCCATCTTTTAAATTAGGTAGCCCTTTAAGTTTTTATCGAAACTGTTATGAACTTTTAAGTATCAACCAATCCACCTACTTACTAGTTATTTTAAAGATCACACACACACACACACACACACACACACATATCACGCCTATATCCTTGAAGGGGTAGGTAGAGGTGCATTACACACCCATAGTCAACACTTTGCCAGTATTTTTAGTCCCAAGTAATAGGGGGCACGCTATCACTGGGCACACATATACTTAATTTGTTATGTCCAAAATGGTCGAATACATTTAAAAACAGTAGCAACAATATTGTAATTTAAAAAAAAATATTATAGACCACAGTCTATAATTAATTAATTAGGTAATTACTTACACTCATAATTAAAGTGCTGTTTAGGTATCAATGCCTAACACCAACCCTCAAGTGTCAGATATCATTTTCAAGCATTTCTTTCACGAACCATCGAAGTCGTGATCTCAACATAATAACACATTATTATTATAATTACTTAATGTAACACTTAATTTGCAAATGAATAAAAAATTTGCATGTAATCATAATGGCAAATATTTTTCTATCTCGATCGCACATGTGTTTATAGTATGCGACGAAGTGAGACAGAAGTTAACTGAACGCTTCTCGGTTGGGGAAGCATGCGTAGTGCAGTGGCCGTGGGCGCGGCTTGATGTGAGTGCCGACGGCTCGCGATTGGTCGACAGTTCCACTGAAGTGGGGTGTCAGTGAACAAACTTTAAAACAGTTGAAAACTTTATAAAATACTTTAAAAATCTTCTTTATACGTTTTTTTTAAACGTGATTCGAATACAACATACTTGGGCTGGTAGATTTTAGCAGTTTTAAGGGTAAGAGAATCTTTTCTTTTTATTTACGCTATACCGAAAATTTGGACTTTGAATAGGTTCATCTTAGTAAAGTTCGATCATACATACATACTGTCACGCCTCTTTCCCATTGGGGTAGGCAGAGACTATGGAATTCCACTTGCTACGATCCTGGCATACTAATTACTTCTTTCTCTTTCATTAGGCTAGGTATAACGCACGCTCTCCGAACGCTCTATAACGCACGCTCTATGAATGAAGAATGTATAATTATCTAACTAATTCCTTAGGTACTTTTTATTTACCTACGTAAATAAAAAGAAAGTAATTACTTGAGATAATTATCTATTAAATGAAAATAATGCAACGATGGAAGCAAAGCAAGCTTCTAAGATCGAAAGTTTAACAATTTTCTATTCCCATTCGTTTAGGAAAGTAGGTACTGTAACGTTGAATAACGTGGCGTATATATAAGTACCAGGGATCTCATCTACTGGAATCAAAAGCGTTCGGTTTCCCCGATTTCTGTTTGTATTTAGCAATTATTACATATATTACACTTTTATAATTCCTAATTCATTTATGACTTCTGTAGGAGCTTAGGCATCCGCCCTCGCGGTCCTGGCCCGACTCCCTTCTTCTGTTTCTTCCACCTGTTCTATTTCGTTTAAATGTTTCTTAAATTTTTTTTTAATTGTCTGATTCATATCAGCCAATACAAATTTACAATAAACTCAATGAGGTCGTATACGAACGTGCAAGCAGCTCTTCACAGATACCTACTTAATTGATATTTTATGTTGGTACTCTAGTTGTTATGTAACACGACAATTCTCAGAGTGTGGTTTTTTTTAATGCCGTGAGTGTGCTTTCAATCATTTGGGTCTGTGTCTATCAGCTGGGCTCAGTATCAGGCATTTACGTGGCTGTGCGTTTGAACATGCCGAATTCATAATACTGGAAATCATATCCACTTCACGTTGGATCATTTTACTCGTTCAAACACATCAGCAACTAGCAATATAGGTAAGTGTACCTACGTAAGTATATTGCTAGTTGCTGATGTCTTTGAACGAGTAGGTAACTCACCTATAGATAAGTACGTATCTAATTATCCGTTAAATTGAAATTTATCTCAGTGTTTAGGTAAACCATGACAAAGTCAGACATATCTACTTACATCCCAACCTTTTCATTTATTTACCTATTATATTTTAGGTACTGGCTGTCCTGGCGACCTTCGTTCCGCTTGAAATTTTACTTTTAAATCTTCCTTGGACTTCCAGGAATCGGAACAGCAATTTATTTTTATTTATAAGAGAAGAAGAAATAAATAAATATTAAAAGAAGATAACCTACCCAATACCTAAATACTTAGTATTTATACATAAACCCGCTTTCCGCTGCATAGCTTTTTTGAAAATTTCGGGTAAGTTGCATGCACTGCTAGTAGGTAAGTATTCTTCCCCAGCCTCCTGGGGAACGTAAATCGAATGAAACCGGACACATTAAAATTGGTCTACCGGTTTAGTCTACACAATATTGCAATATAACTTAATTTTATTAGAGAATAGCACTTACATAAATATGTTTAATAAGTACTTAGACCTACTTATGATGATGTATTAGGAAGAAGGAGTAAATATACAGAAAGATATCCTAATTCCCGTGCCCAGATGGAGTAGATAGGGGCAGATCCAATGAAACGATAGCGTACAAGTTTCACAACGTCTGTATTGAACCACGTACACGAGAGAAGAGAGAAAGGATATGAGTTTTTGGTAGTGTTGCCAGCACATACTTACGTGCTTATATACAAAAATTGATATGGATAAGGGCCAATTGACCATACAGTTGGTAAATTACATGTTAGTTTCCCAATAGATGAACATTCCTTACATTTAAAGCCAATTAATCGAGAAAAAAAATAACAAATTAGTCATGCATCATAAGGTATCCCTACCTATCTATAAGAACTTTTCAACCAGTGCATTACAGTATCGACGAAATCAATGATTTCACAGAGAAATTACAGAGAAGTCACGTCACCAAATAAAACACATTTTTAAAATTTCCTGCTATACTTAGTTGAATATTATGTGCCATGGTTGTAGTCAACGTTGGCTGTATTAGATCTGCTGGTCAAGTGACCTTTAATTGCTGACCATATTTTATTTCCTCCCTTTACATTTACAATTTAAAGAATGTGTCCATTGACACTTTTCTTATAGTCTCTATTATAATGGAAAGACACTTAGTTCTTGTGTTCTTCAAGGGTAGTAGCACTCACTGCACTCCGTAACACTAATTTCACTACACTAACTCAAAAGGCTTAGTCCTTTTCAGTATCCTTACTATGTCCGTGGTGTCAAGGAGCTGGATAGCCTCGACATTCACATGTTGCAGAAGTCTTTGTTCATGAGCTTCGGCGTATTTATTTATAACCTTAGCAACAAGGTCCACTCTTAAATCGCGGTGGATATCCTCATTTCTAGTGTACCAGGGAGCGTTAACTATACTCCGAAGTACTTTGTTTTGGAATCTTTGGATTATATCAACATTGGTGCGTTTTGTGCAGCCCCAAAGTTGAATACCGTATGCCCATACAGGCATGAGTACTTGTTTGTACAGAAGTACTTTGTTGTATACTGACAATGCTGAATATCTGCCAAGTAGCCAGTACATATTCTTGTAGCGAAGATCTAGCTCCTGGCGTTTCTTTTTGACATGAGCCTTCCAGCGAAGCTTTGTGTCAAGCGTCATACCTAGGTATTTTGCAGTATTTCCATAAGGTATTATCCGATCATTAATATATACTGGTGTATAATTAGGTCTTTGGTTTGTGAAGTCTATATGAGTCGATTTTGACTCATTTAGCTTAATTTGCCATTTTTTTGTCCAGTTAGTGATAGAGTTGACGGCAACTTGTACTTTCTCTACGGCTTCTTTATGAGTGTCACCTGTAGCCATGATTGCTGTGTCATCTGCAAAGGTTGCAATGACGTTGTTTTTTTAATTCTGGGATATCACAGGTGTACAATAGGTACAAGACAGGTCCAAGGACACTTCCCTGTGGTACTCCAGCTTTTATTTGCTTAAGATCGGAAAAAGCATCTTCATGTCTGACTCTAAATGTCCTCTCTGTTAGGTAGGATTCTAAAATGTCTGTAAATTGTTTTGGCAGCGTTTTTCTTAACTTGTATTTTAGACCTTGATGCCAAACCATATCAAATGCCTGTGCTACATCCAGGAATACTGTAGACTGTAGACTTTCTTTTCTTCTAGTGCTTTTTCTATAACGTTGGTGATTCTGTGAATTTGGTCTATCGTGGAATGTTTTTCTCTGAAGCCGAATTGGTAATTAGGAATCAGTTCTCTTACTTCTATTATAGGTTTTAAGCGTCTTATAAGTAGTTTTTCAAATAATTTTGAAATTATTGGTAGAAGTGATATTGGTCTGTATGATGTTATTTCTTGAGGAGGTTTTCCTGGTTTAGGAATCATTATTACTTCAGCAACTTTGCAGATACTAGGCACGTATTTCAATCGAAATGTAGCATTGATGAGTGTTGTTAGTTTAACTAACGCTTTGCGTGGGAGATTTTGGAGGAGTTCACCTGTGATAAGGTCGTATCCAGGTGATATCTTTTCGGCCAAGTTATTTACCATATTTTTGACTTCTTTTGGGGTTACTAGTTTTATTTCTAGGTCGTCATGGTAAGTGACATTCATTGCTGATGTTTCAGAACTTTCATCACCGCTAGAGTGAAAAGTTTGTTCCAAGTGTTCAGCAAATATCACCACTTTCTCTTCATTTCTCATGGCCCATTTGCCATCTATTTTTTTAATAGGTGAAGCATGAACAATAGGCTTTTTTAAGTTTTTAGTGGCTTTCCATAACGAGTATTCTGCTTTTCCACTACTTGTTAATTGGCTAAGGTAGTCTTTTGTAGCTTCATCATGATAGTTCTGTATAGTTTTACTTAATTTTTTTGTTAGTCTGTTTAGTACTGTTTTGTCCGGTGGATATCTAGATGGTTGCCACTTTTGTCTTTGAGCTCTCTTTATGGCCATGAGATTTCTTATTTCTAATGGGTATCTGTGGCTTGCGCTTTTTCGCTTCAGGAGAGGTGTATTACCCCAAGCGCAGCTTTGGATATCTCTCACAAATTTAGATACTTCTTTATCTAACTGTTGATTATTTTTGAGCGGTACTTTGAGGTTTATACTATTGTTTAAATCGAATTTAAAGCCATCCCAATCAGTGTTTCTATTTACTAAAGTTGGATTGCTTTTTGAACTATGGTCTCACTTAAGGTTAATATAATGGGGGAATGATCAGAATGCATTTCAAATCCCTCCTGTATGCTAAGATATGTAGCTGACAGATTTTTATAAATAAAGAAGTCTATCAGTAGGCCAGTAAGTGGGCTTTCCTGTTGAAATTGCATTGCACTTGATTTCTCTAATAGCACTAAGCAATTCCTTTCCTTTAGAGTTAGTTAGTCTAGATCCCCAGTGTGTGTTTTTTGCATTGAAGTCTCCTCCTAGTATAAATCTATTACCAAGGAGTTTCAAAAGGTTTCTGTACTGCTCTATTTTCAGAGCATATTTTGGTGGACAGTATATAGCTGCTACTGTAATGTGGTGGAGTTTAGTTCTAATCTTAACGGCTACAGTTTGTATGAATTCTTCTTCATATTTATGTTCTAGGTAATGGTAGATGTTTTCTCTTATTATTAAGGTGCTCCCCCCTCTCGCAGTATTTACAGGGTGCAGCCCATGATATATTTTATATCCTTTAATGTAGATATACGATTCTCTTGTAAAGTGAGACTCCGATATGAGGCACACGTCAATTTCTTCTATTGCAAGGACCGCCTGTAGCTCGTTTTGATGCTTTAGGAGGCCGTTTGCATTCCAAGCCATAATTTTAAGAGTGTTCTTCATTTTTGGATATTATAAGGTAGCTGTGTAGCACTACTTTCTAAGTTTTTCAACCTTTGATCAAATGAGGTTAAAATATTTAAAATTTTATTTATATTTTCATTTGTATCTGCCTCTCCTGACTTAGAGGGCCGTTGACCTTGTGCAGTTGGTTGTGGAAATGACTTCATAGCGTTTGTTACTTGTGCATAAGACACATTCTTTGTTACGCTTTGGTGCGTAAAACTAACTGTAAGTTAGTATACCTACGTTCTAACTTACTTAAATTAGTGACAACTAACAATGCATAAAAGCCTGTAACTGTAGTAGGTACCTCCTGTATTACAATACGTATACCTACATTATTTATGTAAATACCTAGGAGAGGAATCTAAGTATCTAATATCTCCTTCTTCTTATACTCGTAGCTTCGGCTGGACCGATTTTCCAAATTTGGTCTTAAATGAATTGTAAAAGTTCAGGGAAGGGTTAAAAGGTTTTTTCAGACGATACGACGTTCGTCGTGACAGCTATTATTTAATATTTTCCCATAATGTTGTATCTTTTGCCACTTTGGATGGCGATAAGTACTTGAATAATAATTATCCTTGATATATAATTCAAATTAACCAACCTTCTGGCCCCAAGAAGCTTCGATCAGACGTTTATATAACGATGTCTCTATAACCCCATGACCGACTGTCTGTTGGTAAATAACGCTCTGAAGCAAACTGGTCGCAATATAATAGAGGTCATGGTAGCGTCTTGGGTTAGAACATTCCTCCTAGTAGGTACAGTCGCTAATTCAAGCCCAACCTAAGACTAGGTAGTTATCTGGAGCGCAGAGCTGGTACAACTTAACTTTCTGAGTTTTTCCCGAAGCGTAGGTATTATCGTATTTTAGTATCATAATAGATTCGGCATGGACAATGACGGTTTTATAATTACATTACATAAAATATCATTGGGCATGGATACAGCTACAAAGTTCAAATTCTCAAGACAATATAATTGACAGTAAAGTGCTAAATTTTAAAGTCAGTAAACACACCCACACACATATCACGCCGTAGGCAGAGGCGCATTACACACCCACGATTTAACAGTATTTTTAGTCCCACGTAATGGGGGCAAGCCTATTGCCGTACAGTCAGTAAAAAACCTATTAAAAACATGCAAAATTTCAATTGTACAACTGTATAGATTTGTTATATTTAAAATATCAGGATTTTGTCACTGACACGCTGACTTATGGTCAGCACAACCTTTAGGGTACCCTACTTCCTGCATACCTACCTACATTGTTAGCTGAATTTGGTGTGAATGCTAGGATTAACACATTTGTCGCAGCGTTTGTAACCAAACTACTCGGAAACGGCCTTATTAATCAAGACAAGACATCATCACGCTGCTTAAGGCAACCGATCCCGACGACGTGCCTACGTTTGTGGCCCAGGACTTATCGAAGCTTCCTCCGGTCACATTCGACCACGTCGACGTTACCTGCCTTTTAAAGGACATAGTGTCCTTAAAGGCGAGCTTGGCGGACGTCCAGACGAGGTTGGCAACGACCGAGGATATCGTTGTGAGCTTGCGTAAAGAACTTATTACTTTGCGCGAGTCTACAGCGGTATCTAGGTCACCACCTAACGCCAACATAAACATGCGTCGTGAAGCTGACCTCAATGCGAGTTTCGCGTCAGCAGTTTTGTCGCCGTCATCGAGTGCTGAGCGCGCTATGCCCCGCACTGCACCCGCCCCCGCGGCCCCTACCTGTAAGGCCGCGCGAACCCCGCGCCCCGCTCCGCTGCCCGTACCTACAGCCCCCATGAAACGACAAAGTTTCGTCACCATCAGCGCAACGACCGCTCCACCGAAGCCACTACCACAGAAGGTACCGGATGTGGCTACTGATGGTTTCGTGACAGTGCAAAGGAAGCGCCGATCACGAACCAAAGTGAACCGTTGCGGCACCGATGCAGCGCAGTCCAGCCCAGCGCTGCAGGCCGCAATACCGAGTACACCCGTGTATGTCTCCCGCCTACACTACACCACTAAGGCGGATGACATCGGACAGTACGTGCGCAAGAAGGCCAACTTCACGCCGAGAGTGCAGCTGTTGGAGGTGAGCCGTAACGTCAGTTTCCTGTCGTTCGTGGTGCGAGTGCCCAACACTAGACTGAGCCTCGTCATGGAGGAAACCTTCTGGCCACAGGGCGTGGTGTTCCGTCGCTTCCGCGGATCGCTACCACTGGTACGAAAAAAGACCGAAGTGCGATAGTGAAGTGTGTACTAACAATAGTCTTAAGATTCTATTACTAATATACATTTTGTAATATCTATATGTATTCTTAGTTTTAAGGTATTCTATATTATCTATGGGCCGTAGAATAAGTTTATACCAACTGTAACTTTTCTATTTGTTGCCTGAAATAAATAAATAAAAAATAAAAATAATTCTTATGAAAACCTTTTATGCACATTTGGTTAGTCTGAAAATACGAGTAGGTCGTAAACATTTTTTTAAACCCCTAAGTAATCCACCCTATAGCAGAACAACGATTACGGGGTCAGCTAGTTGTAAATTAAAGATATTATAGTGCCTAGATACCTATGTGATTTGTGTTTTTTTTATTCCTTAGATCAGAGTGTAGCAATGCTTTATAAATATGTAGTAGGAAATGTAAAGCATTACGAATATACCTATTGTTTAAAACATGATAATTTCGATAATTATATACACGGGTTATTCTCAATATACGTGTAACAAATTTGCGTTGTAATATCACAGAACTAGGCTATGTACCTTAGATGTAATATTCTTGGTGGGATAATTTATTCCATTCATATTCCAAAAAAAATCATAATTTTAAACCCAAATACTTACTGAAAAAGTTATTCAACCAGAACTGATAATTGCCTGACCTCTAGAGGCTTTTTATGATAGACCCTTTATTAAAAGAGATTAAAGACTTCTAAATCAACTTTTATTAGAATAACGACCCACCAATTGGATATTATTGTACTTATTGGAAAATATTTTAGAGGCTTGACAAAGAAGTGGCGGTTGGCAATAGGAATTGTAAGTCCTCATAGACTACACCCCATCGAGATCTTTCGGCGATTGGCATTGTTTGCCTTAAGACCAGGGTAGGTACCTATTTACCAATACAGAGACCTTAAAGGAGGTTCGCAGAATTTTCTTATATTGATACACTAATTTAACTATATTTACTAACTATATTTCAAATTAGGATTTAGCTATACCAAAAACATCTCATTTAATTTCATAAGTATAGAGTTTCTGCAAAGATCTTGGAGACCCAAACCAACCTCGCCTACAAATGGCGTACCTGCTGATTAACAGACGCGACTCAGGCGAACTTAAATAGGCTCGTTGATGTGTGACCAACTAAAAACCGAGAAGTCGCCAAAGAAGGCCTCTCCCTACTCCTTCGGGTTAAATTAAAAAAAATTATGATGGTGCAGATCTAAATTGTAGGTAAGTATGTGAAATCGATTGATGTGTCTACAGATTTACTACAACTCGTTACGGAAATATTTAATCAAGATACTGTTTTTTCCCTTTTACTCAAAAAACTGTCGTAGATTGTAGCACTTGAAATTGGCAGCGTTGCGAAAGATTTTTTTCTGCAAAGTGATAGATAATTATACTCGTCGTAGACCACCCACATTCAAGAGCTCTGGAACATTACAGAACATTGTGAAACAAGAGTGTTGTCACTTTAACTCTATAGCTAAAAGTGCATAGTAGTCCCGCCAAGATCTCTAGGGACAAAACCAATTTTACCTGTAAATAGTGCGCCTACCGGCCCTACGAACGAGGTTCATACGTAGAAGCTCCCGGTTAGTGGCCATAAACGCCTAATAAGTTACTCCAAAAAATACGCCAATTATGGATACTATTTATGAAAAAAATAGATTGAAATAAAATATAAATCACAAAACCAGTGAACTAGGCCAATTCATTGGTCATCGTAGCTCAGTGATTCCCCTTGTTAGGGACAGGCTGTGGGTTCAAGTCCTGCTAATGACATTGTTTTTGTGTGATTTATAATTTCTATCGAAATAGTAATAATGTATAAAAAATAGAAATAATGGACATTTAATATTTTTCTGTCTCCCATTTTGGTGCAACAGGTGTTTGTGTGTGAGGCTGTGAACAGAAATAACAAAATCTAACCAATAATAGACTCATTCATCAAATATAGACAGACAGACATACCTTACGCCTCTATCTCCGAAGGGGTAGGCAGAGGTACATTACACACCCACTCATTGCCAGTATTTTTTTGGACTCAGGTAATAAGGGGCAACCCTATTGCCGTTATGGCACTATAGAAAGTTCATCTGTAATTCAAACCAAATTTCCAACATCCAGGACAGACATTACATAGGTAAGTACCTACTAATCTTATATATAGATAGGTGTCTATCTCAGAAAAATATCGTAAGTATTCTAGACTTCAAATTACCGAAATAGGACCATATAATTGTCGAAATGAAACCAAATTAATGTGAACCACTATTTATACTGTCGGTTGACGGCACTTGGTGGAATCTGCTACACATATTGCACAAAAACACATACCTATACTTTTACACTGTTATTATAAGTGAAAATAAATATCAATAACAGTGGAAAAGTATATGTGTTTTTGTGCAATAAAATGTATCACTTGGGAAGTAGTAACTTTAATTTCAAAACAAAGTTTCAAAATCGGTTCTGCCAGTCCAAACATATGAGGTAACAAGCTTAAAAAAACTACAGTCGAATTAAGAACCTCCTCGTTTTTTGGAAGTTAGTTTAAAACTAGGCATCGTCCTTCAATTTTGTGTATTTTTTTTAACTTTTTACTTACACTCGCCGATATATCAGGTTAATGTGAGGCGACATAGAGTTATCTAGTTCGTTCAAGTTAAATAGGCGCAAATTTCCCACTCTGAAAGCTATAATATACACTAAAAAAAATTACCTTCGCAAAATATGTAGAACTTCAACTATTTTTAGATATTCCGTGAGTACAGTTTACAAAGTAATTTGTTAATTTAATTTATTGCCAATAAATTGCATAGAATATAAATACATTGTGGCACAAATGAATTGTGTTTTAAACTTCACCATGGTTCTTTAATTCTTTGGATACTGAAGGTGGAGTCTTTCAGTTTTCATCATAGCTATTAGAATGCAATATATATTCAGTTGTTTTTAAAAACCAGTCTACTTGACTAGTAGCTATAATATCTTTAAAAAAAATATAGTCCTTTATTTTTTTTTTTAATAATTAATTTCTTGCTTGCCGATTCTAATTGGATCCTGCGGCTGAAAATAAAACATTCTCTGGATTGAGCGCTGTATACTAGTCAACCTCAAGGGTTTTTGATAATACAGACGAAAGTCATGGAAATAGATAGGTAGTCACTTAGAATATTATGTTGGCACTTAGGTAGGTACCTATGTAAACAGTCTCTCAAAATACTCAAATTTATTGTAGTAAAATAAATCGCATAAATTTGTCTGAGTCTGACGAATACCTATTTGTGTAAACTTTACATTGTTTAAAAATAATCAGTGTTCATCAATCTAATTTGTCAATCTTACGGCATTTTATGGTAATTATTCCAACACAGTGCTTCCACAGAGTCTGTCTTAATATAACCAACATTAAACAGATAATATAATAGATAATAGTTATTAATGCTTCACCATATTTCCAGAAGAAAGAACTCTAAACATCAATTTATTTAAGCAAGAGGTAAAACAGATAAAGTTGCGAATTAGCGGTCCGAAATTATGCGTTTCGTAATAAAATAGGTATAGGTAACGAAATTGCAGTCATGCCTTTGAAACTACAATATTTTCTTTGAATGTAATATAAAAATAAAACATTAGTGTCGGTTGATGTATGGAAACGTTTTATGCTGTAACTAGGTATGTGTGAGTAAATACCTGAGTTTAAAGTAAATCTTGTTGCAGATTTGAGAAAAGTACTAAAGACACAACTTTTCTCAAAATTGCAACTTAATTTTAGTTCCCATAACACATACTCTCCTTAGTTTGATAATAGATGGCGTTGTGTAAAGCTCGCAACTTTAGTTTTTCACCGACTGCCAAAAGAGGAGAAGGTTCTCAATTCGACTGTATATTTTTTTATTTATGTTTGGTACCTCATATCTTTGATTCCGATTTTGAAAATGTTGATATGTATTTTTTTATTCTTTTAAGTATATTTTTGGAGTTTAATATAACATACGTATTAATTAAGTTACATATAATCAACTGAATAATTCAAAACGTGGTAATTAGTAACATTAATATCATTTATTACAAGAAGTTATTTTATTTTTGATATAATATGCATAGATTATTATAGTAGGAATCGGTATTATAATTTATGCTTTCGATTGTCGGCACTTATAGTAATACATTTTTGAAAAAAACTCACTTGTAAACTATTCCACCTTACTAATATTATTAACTTTTAGAACACATTTCGCTAATATAACCCACTATGCATTTTCCAGAAACATTTGTAAAATGTATACTTAGTATAGTCAGTTCAATGTAATAACTCATAATACGTAATAATATTAGTAAAATGTTTTGCTAATATAACCCACTATGCATTTTACAGAAACATTTGTAAAATGTATAGTGGGTACTCAGTTCAATGTCATAACTCATAATACGTAATAATATTAGTAAAATGTTTCGCTAATATAACCCACCATACATTTTACAGAAACATTTGTAAAATGTATACTTAGTGGGTAGTCAGTTCAATGTCATCATAATACGTAATAATATTTGTAAAATGTGTTACAAAAGTGAATTGTGTGAGTGATTGCGTATAAGTAAACACCTCTGATAATGCCATAAGGCGAAACCGGTCAGGGTTTACCAAAAATAAAAATATTTGTGGAATAGTGTACAAGTGAGTTTTTATCAAAATTGTATTAGAATAGGTATTATTATATTGTATTAGAATAGGTATCTTATAAAATGTAAGAAATTGCATTAACAGTTTTAATTGCAATTTCTTACATTTTATAAGATCTTTGATATCGCCCATGGGTTGTGAATAGATGGCAGTCGCTTCACGGAAAACATCGAAGTTCAGCCGCATCGCACTTAGACTGGAAAACCGACCCCAACTAAGTTGGGAAAAGCCTCTAGCATCTATACTACTAAGTATTATAAAGAGGAAAGATTTGTATGTTTTTAAACTCAAAAACTACTTCAAAAACTCTTTCACCATTGGAAAGCTACATTCACCCTGAGTAACATAGGCTACTTTTTATCCCGATAATGTGAACCGGGAAAGAGTAAACTAAATCACGCGGGCGGAGCTGCGGCGATCAGCTAGTATTATATAAGATTGAAATTCGATTAGCGATTACTAACCTAAGGTGCAATTTACGAAGTCTTGGGGTTATCCTTCACCAATGAACGTTAAGACCAGCCGGACATTGAAAAGAAAGTGCCTGAACTTTTTTGAAGTTAGGTAATAAAAATGCACCGCTTAGATATCTAGTACTCATACCTAGTACCTACTACGTGTACTAACCAGAGACGCCCGGCAACGGACGTTAGAGCGGCCGCGGCCTAGGCCCGTGGAATTAAAAAAATAAAAAAGTACCTAGTACGTAGTTACTATTCGCTTTCTTTCTGTGCTGTGTTTTTGATTTTCTGTACAAACTTTGTTTTTTTTTTACCATTCTGGGATATTTTTTATTTACAATAAGAATTACAACATAAATAATTTTATACTTAAAACATTTACATTACAAAATATCGTTTAAAAAATCCTCCGCGTCATTGCCGACTGGGAAGGTTCCCAGAATGCTGCTGTTGGATGGAGAACGCCACGTTGGATGGCGATACTTATTCTTTGGGTCAGAAAATAGCCAGCCTTCTGGTCCTGAGAAGCATCGATTAAGCGTTTAGCAATGTCTCTATAAAGGCGGCGAGCACTCGGACCCCATGACCCCAGTGTCTCAACCCCAAACGGCTCAAATATGTAATCACCTGCTAGGTTAGCATATTTACGCCGTTTGAGGCCTTCGGATTTTGTTTAGTTTGAAACTAGATGGCGCTGTCTACTAATGTAAAATGTAAAAGTTGTGGTGTGTCAGAATATTCATATACTTAGGACTATGATAGAGATTTTTCTATCCTAGTATCTTTTTACATCGTTACCCCCCTCCACCCCCTAAATGCTAACGGCTGGCTCGAAGAATCTGCAAAAAATCATGATGGCAAGAAATGGCAAGAGAACTATAACGGCTTAGATTAGAACGGCTTTATTGATTCAGAAGTTTTAGAGGCCTTTTTTATAATATCCTACGTTTACGTCTTGTATATCATAGAATAAATACCAATCCCGCGTTCTATGATATCAACGTGCCATTATACGTGACTACGGAACCCTTATTATATACGTGGCCTGACACGCACTTAACCGGTTTTTACAATACAATATCTTTATCCTACTAATATTATAAACGCGAAAGTTTGTGAGTATGTATGTATGGATGGATGGATGTTTGTTACTCTTTAACGTAAAAACTACTGAATGGATTTTAATGAAACTTTACAATAATATAGCTTATATATCAGAATAACACATAGGCTATAATTTATAGAGATATTGTGTGAATTGTTCAAAATATGACGCGGCGCGACGGGAACGGGAAAAAATCCAAATTACCACGCGGACGAAGTCGCGGGCGATCACTAGTTATATATATATATATATATATATATATATATATATATATATATATCTCTTTATTGTATAACAATACAAAATTATATTGCAAGCAATCCAGGTTATATGTACAAATGACGGCCTCATCAATAAAACGTAATTTCTTAAAGGCAACCTTTGGATGGAAAGGTAGAAAGAATAGATTTTAATATTTTACCTACCTAAGTTTTTTATACGTGTTAGCGTAGTACTATTCCCTATTCTGTGGTGTTAGTAAATATCAAAACAAACTCAAAACAATAGCGTTCACTCACGTTCGACACCGTCCAATAAATGTGTAACTGGTACCCGACTACCAACTCTACTCCAAAAGAAGTCGACTGTAGCGTTCGACCTTATAAACTTGGAACTTAATTAATTTACACTGATTGTAAAAATTGTTCGTGTAAAACCTATCTCAGACCAATAAAAAGGTAGAGATCTACCTATAATATGATAATTAATGCGTTGTTATAGTAGAGACTTAAAGGTTTGATGATAAATAGGTTAAAGAAAAATATTAAAAAAACCTATAAAGTCAGTAATTTGTCACTGTTTGTTTGTTTATAAACGTAAAAAACGTATCTTAATAAAGTAGAGTTTAAAGCGGTTTTATTTTTTATTTTATTTATATCAGGCTACATGAGAACAGTTATAAGATGTTAAATTAACTTATTATAGGGCCCATAGATAAATACCTAAAAATACATATAAATATTACAAGATTGTATTAGTAAATAAATCTTTAAGCTATATTTATTCGTTAGTACATATTTATTAAATTCCTACATCAAATACCAATAGGCATAGTGACTTTTTATTTAGATTTCCTGTCTACTAACCATTTTGTAGACTTCATTTAGGTAGGTTAATAGCACCACGTAATGTTGTTCCTCTCTGAGACTATTAGATCGAAACAAATCATAATTGGTAAGGTTCGAACACTTTACAGTCATCGTCTCGGCGAAAGTGAGAGAGTGACGTGGAACACCATTAGTCAAACTGTCGCCCCTTGTCAAACGTTCCAACTCTGCCCCGTCGACCTTACTAATACCGCTGCTAAACACTCGCAATGACAGCGTGTGATGTTATTAAGTGCTCATGTTTAATGACATTCTTTTCAGCCAATTCTATGTGAAGTCAGGTTGTCGAAGGTAACTAGAGCATCGCTAAAATACCACTTTTATACCTACTTAATAAGTCGATGTAACTGTAAAAAACCCCACAGTTATATTTTTTAAATTACAGGTTAAGAAAAGTTGCTAATTATTATTACGCTATAGGGAGCAGTTAATCAATTTAAAATGTGTCATCAATCAATATAAAGTGGTCGCCCTTTTAACTTTTAACGCTTCTTCTTCTTCAAAATCTACAATGGCAGTGCAACAAAAAAAAGTAAACGTTTCACAGCGGCCGTAGGAAACCCCACAACTTCACTTTTCGAGGTGGAGTTCACTAACGTCCGTGGACTCCATGCGAACCTCGATGCCGTCCACCATCACCTTGAGACGGCACGGCCCGCTGTGATGTTCCTCACGGAGACACAAATACGCCGCCCTGACGACACGTCTTACCTGTGTTACCCCGGCTATGTCATCGAGGAACAATTTCGAGACAAAGCCGGGGGTGTGCGTGTTCGGTAGGGCGGATGTTTGCTGCCGCCGGTTGCGCTGCCTAGAGAACCCCTCCAACTCCGTCCTTTGGCTGCACGTAGACCATGGCTCTATGAGCCAGATCTACGTGTGCGTCTACTGACGAGCTGACGAGTCGCCCAGCCCAGTACAGTGTTTCGGTAGGAGCCCCATTGGGTAGTTCCGACCACTGTGTTGTTCACGCTGACATGAAGGTATCACCTCCTGCACGTGCTGTACAAACGTCACGACCACTATGGCACTACTCGTCAGCGGATTGGGACGGTCTACGCGATTATTATGCGTCCGTCCCCTGGAGCCAGCGCTGCTTTGCAGGAAAGGCTCCCTCGGATAGCGCTTCTGCGATTGCTGGCGAGATCAGTTTAGGAATGGAATATTACATCCCTTTCACTGATGTCACCAGTATCCGCAGAGCCCGTCCCTGGTTCGGGCAAGATTGTGCCAAAGCTGTTCGACAAAAACAGTCGGCATATCGCGCCTGGATCAGGGCCCGGGCTGTGCGCGATCCAAACGTGGGCCACCTCAAAGCAGCGTACAACCGGCCACAAAATCCAGCAAGAGGGCCTTTAAGAGAGCGGATGCCCAGCGAATCGCGCTGCTTGGTCAGGAGCTCACTTCCCATTCCACGGGCAGCCGTGGATACTGGCAACTGGCCAAAGCCGTGCAACAATCTAACTTCTGTCAGCCCTCGCTGACACCGCTGCGTTACCCAGATGGAACACTGGCTCACAAAGCCCAAGAGAAAGCGGATATGCTCGCAGACCTCTTTGCGGCTAATTCCTGGGTTGACGAGAGTGGCCTGCAGCCCCCCGCCATCGCCACCTGTGGCCACACTATGCCTGACATTGTACTCAGGCAATGCGATGTACGGGCAGTGCTGCGATCACTCGACACGCGGAAAGCCAGTGGCCCTGACGGCATTCCGGCAGTGGTACTACGGAAATAACGTAGTAACTCGTCTGTACCGCCTGTCTTACTCCACAGGAATCGTGCCGGAGGTCTGGAAAGAGGCGAACGTACAACCGATCCCCAAGAAAGGGGATCGGTCTGATCCGGGCAACTATCGACCCATAGCTGTCACCTCAGTCATCTGCAAGGTGTTTGAGCTCCTCATCGACAAGCAGCTCATGCGATACCTCGAAGATCACTCGCTACTAAATGATCGGCAATACGGCTTCAGGCCAAAACGATCAACGGGTGATCTTCTGGCATTCGTAACGCATGTCTGGGGTGAGGCTATGGAAAGGCACGGCGAGTCCTTGGCGATTAGCCTGGACATCGCCAAAGCCTTCGATAGAGTCTGGCATGCTTCGCTCCTTTCCAAGGTTCCGGCATATGGTCTACCTCCTCAACTGTGCAGCTGGATGGCCAGCTTTCTGAACGAACGCCGTATGCGGGTCCTCTGCGATGGCCAGGCTTCTCGCTTTTTGCAAGTGAATGCCGGGGTACCGCAGGGGTCCGTGCTGTCACCAACTCTCTTCCTTCTGCATATCAATGATATGCTATCCCTCGGGAGCATTCATTGCTATGCAGATGACAGCACATTGAACGGGAGC